>LTAE01004278.1:20854-33160 GCA_001647135.1 Pontederia paniculata | reverse complement strand
TTATTATTATTATTATTATTATTATTATTATTATTATTATTATTATTATTATTGTTGTTGTTTTAAATTTTTAAATAAAAAAAAGAAGAAGAAAAACATAAGAAGAGAAGGTCGCGGATTCCCCCTCGCTTTCCTTATTCTAACTACAATTTCTTTATTATTTTGTTTTTTAGTAAAAGTAATTCAAAATCTCGAAATATTTTTTAATATTATAATATTTATTTTATGAGAATTAAAAGTAAGAAAATAGAGAAATAAAAAAATTATTAAAGTTTTCCATTCATTTATATCTTATTTTAGGGTTAGAAAGAATAAGATGTTTACGAAAAATGAAGGAGGGATTGGATTATAAAATTGGAACACTCCCATACATTTTTTTTGCCATTATAATTTCATCAAAATGAGACTAAACAATTACCTTTTTTTTCATCTTTCCCGTTTTACTCTCATTTCATCCTAATCAAATAAACTCTTAATTAATCTAATTGAAAATATATATTCAATTAAGATAATACAAATTAATCGTTAATAACTCGGGTCACTCAAAAATTATATTTATTAATACTTAAATTTGAAAGTACTAACTCAATATTCAAATCAACAAGTCACCTGTTTGTTAGAATTTTTAGTATTTTATTGCATTAGATGTGATCGGAAATGTTTAAATCAAGAATAGTGACTTGGGGATCAGATCATATCTTGGTTTCCAAGTTGTTAGTTGGACCAACTTTTCATCTCCCTTTTGGGGTCCTTTGATTCTTCTTGGCAACATGCTTTAATTAAATTAAGTTGACGTTTATAAGTAAAGATGACAATAGATCAAAGTAAGTGATTCGGTCGATTTGATAAATATTTTTTTATGTTATATAATTTAATGATTAATCCTAATTGCTAATGTATGCTGGCTATTTTTTTTTTCTTTGCCTTATAAAACATAGCTGAATAAGTTAGAATTAACTAAATGCACTTGGCATTTTCTAATTGGAAATAAGTAAGTCATAGACTTGAAGTAATTATTAGATTATGATGATTAATTTAATTCGAGACATAAGAGCAGGAGGAGTAAACCTTTCGATCTTGTGATATACTTGACAACAACCAATAAACGAATTCTTGATAGAAATGTCTATAATTTTATTAGGGGTGAGCACGGGCGGAGACCTGATTGTCCTAACTTAAATCGAGTTATTTTTTAAATTTTTTTGGATCAATTAATATTTAAGACAAGATCGAATTAAGATTCAAGAAACGCGACATAATTCGAATTAAAATTGAATTATTATATCAAATAACCGATTAACCGGACCTCATATTCTAGTACAATAAAAATAGTAATATTCATATTATCTATTCTATTATTATTTTTTTTTATAAGTATATATTCAATTATTTAATTATAATAATATTAACTTATCATATTTCGTAATAAAATTATATATCTATCGAAAGTTTGATACATATAATTTAATTATATGTTATAAATATGATAATATATTTTTATATTTTAATAATTTTAAAAATAATTTAAAATATGTGATATATCTCGATCTAATTTTTTATTCAAATCGTGACGTTTCAATCTTGATCTCAATTGTAATCAGAATAAGAACATAATTTATGTTCTTTTTTTTATAATAATCGCTGAGATGAACTCATTCTCGATCCATACCCGATTGCGCTCACCCAATCCTACACATTCCTCACAAAGGCTTGATATCACTAAAAGAAATGTCTTAACTTCATGAAATATATATATATATATATCTAACCATTAATGAATCCTTCTATTGTAACCAAAGGAAACAAGTTCGGATTATTAGATAATGAATGCATTACATTTGCAATGTGATGAAAGTATGGATCCTAAATTCAAATCAAATGTTAATTTAATTCAAATTATAGATAGCTTCTTCTCTAACTCTTTGAAATTTAAAAAAAAAACTACTTTTTCCCTTTCCAAAAAGTTTTGGTTCTCAGCACATTTATTCTTTCTTCTTTTTTACTGTCATGGAACCATCTCCCTTTACCTCTTTTATGAGAATTCGGGAATCTACAGACGTTGACGTGTGTAATTGATTCCCTTTACCTCTTTTCCAAAAAGTGATTCATTCCATCGATTATTTTTTTATTGGCAGATGGATCTACTTACTGTGCTACAGATTACACAAAAAAATGTGTTACATATTTTTTTTCATAAAAAATACTTTTTTGAGAAAAAAAAAGTTTCCTATTTTGGATGCTTTAAAATGATAATAAATGTATGTGAATTAAATGTGGGTGTCAAACGGATCTCACATGTCCATGCCTTCAACTAATTATAACTTAAGATGTTATTGATGTTGCATGATAATATATGTTGCAATATAAAAATTCTTTAACATGATCAGTCATTAATATTTCTGATGGCCGCAAATGTTCACAACTCAAGCTTTGCAATGTCACCATTTATCCACTGAAAGTTAAAATATCAATACATTGAAATAATAGGATCAAAAGTATAGAAAAATGTAGTTTAGTTATTATGCATTTATGTTTTTTCTCTCAAATACATGGAAAATAATGTTTCTTAAATAAGGAAAGTTAAAAGTTTTTTTTCTTGAAATATAAATCTACTTTTTTTTTCCTGTGGTACATGAATTCTATGTGATCAGTTGGACGCCGACAAGATCCATTCCGGCACGTGAGGAATTTCAAGAGTGTGGGGCAAGAACTCTTACCTTGAAAATTTTAGTACACCACATTGTTTTTAAGAAATGCTCAACCTGTTGATGATGAATGATACTAAAATAAGGAAGGAAAAAATATATAATTAAATTCTCATATAAGGAAGAAAAACCTTGTAGCAAAACTCGTCCGGAAAAGTATGACAGCAAAAGGGATTGTGACATGTCCAAAAAATGTCATCTTCTCATTTTGTTGTGATCAATTAGTCCACAACAAAGGGTTAGCTGTGAGATATGACCGGCTATTAATGTGACCAATCATTTGGGGTAAAAGAAATGTGCATAAAAACGATCACTATAAAAAAATGCTAAATTCATATTCCTATACCATAAAAAGTGTGGTTAAAAGAAATTGCAATTTTAGTGCTCAAAATACATAATTTTGAAGGGCCATTAGCCTAATACAAAAAGAATAAATACTAAAAATAAAGAGGTATATAAGTTATATAACTGATAATTAAATTTGAGATCTCTTATTACTCAAATCGAAAGATGAATCATTGTACCACGTCATTGTATAATAAACGTGTAATAAAAAAATAAATATAACTTAAAAATTATATAAATCTTTTTTTGTATAAAAATATAGATCTTTTTATTACGTTTTATGTGCAACACTAATGCACAATAATTGTTTATCCTAATTTTAATTCAATACTAATTTTTATAACAGTCGAATGTGATCATTATGGGTCCAGTTCAAAATTTAACCCAACTCAAATTAGGAGGATGGGACGCAGTAACCCAATTGCATGTTTTACTTTTTTAGCATAAAAAATAAAAAAATAATAAATAATAAATAGAATAAAGAAAGTAATATAATAGTGATTAATGATACAAAATATTAAGATATAAATAATTAAAATAAAATAATTAAAATAATAGGATATTAAGTAATGGAGTTTGAAATTTTCGTATCAAATTCATACTCGATCATACTAAAGTTAGGTTCAAATCACTTTCAAGAAAAATAAGTTGTACATTTTTTTTGAATTATCCCAAATATTTAGAGTTATTAGTTTTAATTAATATATGTTCTTGGATCGAACATTTGATTATGATAGGTGAAGTTTTAACAAAAATTTTTTTATTCAAAAAACTCAAACTGAAAACTACTTGAGCAGCTGTTAGTAAAATAAGTATACATTTTAAAAATGAGAAATAAGAAGGGGTAGTATGAAGCCTCTTATGCATGGGTTGAGTAAGGATATATACATACACATTGCCCGAATTATATTAATAATGTATTGCATTTTTTTTCTTTTTTAGAAACAAGGTTACATATATTAATTAATTAATAATGAATTACATTAATAATGTATTGTTTTTTTTTCTTTTTTTTTTATAAACAAGGTTGGACAGCTGCTTTTGTTTTGTGCTATCATTTTTAAGGTACCTACTGATTTTCAATGGTGCGGGAATAATTAAGTCGTATTTGAATCAATCAATGGCACGTAATTTCTTTCCATTTACGCTGATAATTTTTAGAGGTAGAGAATTATTAGGCTGGTTCACAAGGCATCAAATTTTACGTGATATAATTCTTATATATTAGATGACTTCTCCTTCCACCATTCTCATTTATTTTTTTTCTTTTTTTTTTGATTTTTTTTTCATTTAAAAATGTTAGAAAATAATATGATCATTAATTAGTGTAATGACTTATTAATTAACCTTAAATATGTATAAGTTAAATGACTCATTAATTTTAACCTTAAATATGTATAAGTTAACATGATATTATATTTATACTTTTCATAAACCATTTATCCTCTTATTGACTTTTCATATTCCACTATATTTTTATTTTTTATCATTTAATATATATATATATATATATAAAATTCTCCTTCCACCATTCCCATTTATCTCTTTTCTCATTTTTTTGATATTTTTTCATTTAAAAATATTAGAAAATAATATAATCATTAATTAGTATAATGACTCATTAATTAATCTTAAATATGTATAAGTTAAATGACTCGTTCATTAACCTTAAATATGTATAAGTTAACATAATAATTATATTTATATTTTTCATAAACTATTTATCCTCTTATTGACTTTTCATATTCCACTATATTTTTATTTTTTATCATTTAAAATGTTAGAAAATAGTATGATCATTAATTAACATTAAATATGTATATGTTGACATGATGAGTATATTTGTATTTTTAATAAATCATCTATCCTCTTATTATTTTTTATATTATATTTTTATTTTATCGATTATAAAACAGTAAATTAATTTCTAAATAGGTGAGACTCAATTAAATTTCTATTATATGCACATAAAATCTATATAAACTTTGTAGATGTTAGTATTAGTAATTATCTAAAATTTACAATCATATTAAAAGAATAATAAATTTGTTAAAAGAAAATATTTTTTATTTAAAGTCTTCATATTTTATTTGTTAAAAGAATATATTTTTATTTAAAGTAAAAATGACATCATATTTTAATATTTTTAAAATTAAATCTTTTTATAATTAATATAAAAAATAGTTAATATTTATTTTATTATTAAAATTAATTTATAATTTTTAATTGTGCGAAGCGCTAGTGATTTTCTTAGTTAATTAATAATAGTGATTGGCGTGTCCTTCTTTCAAGAGAGTCCAATTGTTGGAGAATTATTGTACTAATCACACAAATGTGTGGTTCATATTATCAACCTTTTTATTTCACCCACGTGTATGTTTTCTTTTGTCCCTTTTCTTCTTTTTGATTTAGTTATCACATTGGAAATTAAAAAATACAATTAAAAACACTCCATCCAAGATTTTCTTATAGTCAAGTTTTAGAACAATTAATTCAGTTTTTGAGGGGCACCTCTTTCGATAGTAAATTTATCGAAATTTGGAATAGAAATTATTAACTTAATTCATTTATTGTTGTAACCTATTCCAGTATAAATTAATGACAATATGATTTTTTTTTTGTTCGGCTAACAAAAAGAATCCACAAGGGGAAAGATTGTATGAATAAATAGTCATTTCGAAATATTACCTACTTTAACAATGCAATATTATTATTATTATTATTATTATTATTATTATTATTATTATTATTATTATTATTATTATTATTGTTGTTGTTGTTGTTGTTGTTGTTGTTGTTATTGTTATTGTTAATTATTGTTATGATGATGAATTGATTTGCAGTAGAAAACAAACGGGGGCAAAACTTTATGTTGTGTGTAGTTAGTAAAGGGAAAGTCATTTTACATTAATTCTACAGATGTATAATGTTTTCTAATAATTAGCTGAGTGTTTGATTTATGAGATACACTCTTAATGAAAATATTTAATTTTATTTTTTCTCTCTTTGATAATCAGCATTTCATGTCTTCTTGAACCCTTCTTGCAATATGAAAGAAGGAAGGGTTCTCTTTCCCTTGCCATACAACGCTTCAATTGTTACAATTTCCAATCTGTTGAGGATCATCGTGTTTTACGCCGTCGTTTCTCCTACTCATGTTGTTGTTGCTCCCTTGAGTTAGTTTCTTTCTACTGCCTCCACACCGACACCAACCTTGAAAATATGCTCCAACAACTTGTGTGTGTGCATCGTAGCTTTTCCTCATCTTCTTCCCCAATTAATATCTATTTTTCTGCGCCCGACGGGATCTCACTTTTTCGTGCAAGCATAACGACGGTTACTACAAAGTAATTATTTTTGTTTAATTAATTCCCTTTCCACCCACATATCACGTTTCTCATTATGAACCATTCATAAGCACACAAGTGCAATGCTCTAAGCACACTCCTCACATGACAGTCTTTTTTTTCCTTGATCTTTCTTTTTCTCGATCTTGCCACTTTTTGCATTGTTTGACAAGGCTTATGACAGCTAAAAAAAACTATGAAACAAGTGAAAAGATTAGTAATCAACAGAGGATTAAAAGTTCACTCATCTCTAATGATATCTTTGGGATTTTCCTAACTCTTAACTTAATCCATTTGTCAATTGAATCAATCATGTTAGTCCATTTCGATCTATTTCTTTTGGTTATAAAAGGAGATCCCTTATAAGATAAAGTGAGGATTAAGGAATATGTAAATCATACTTGGACTTAAACGTCCTGTTTGATTGTAAATGTGCTAATACTCGAGTAAAAGTTTTTAATCCAATATATATTCTTGCAACTCTAATTTATCGAGAATATCTCTAGTCCAGCTATTACATGGAATACTTTGCTCTCATCTCTTTTTTTGGTGTTGCATTTAATGTTGCGGGCTCCATCTAAAGTTAAACTAAGATGTTTGATTAAATAATAAAGAGTAAGATTTTAATCCTAATTTTATTTCTCAATTAAATCAAAGAAAATTTAAATCAAAACCTGAAAGTTCATGAATTGAGGTTTGACACTGCACTATGTCACTCCCTTACATGTCTTAAAATATTTTATTTTGCTAATTTTATTTTATTCAACCTGCATACATTGTTTAAATTATCTTTATATCTCTCTTGTTGCCTAAATGTTTATCTAACCTTAGTAGTTTTGCGCCTTCATTTTTTCGGCTTCTTTTGTGCTTAGTTTATTGTGTACTGGATAAACCAAAAAAGTGCAAGATACAAACATATCTAATTGTCTAGAAATTCAACATCAAGCAAAAAACATTCTTCTATTGGTTATCGTAGAATTATAACATATATATTCAAGTGGTTGGAATATACGTCTTGTCTTGTAGCAGAAGCAAACTGCGTCATTGCGGTGCAGGCTTTCTACAAACATTTGGCTTGGACACTTGTTGCTCATTGTTGGTAACTAAATATCAGGGAAACTAAGCATTATCCTATAGAACAAGAGCCTTTGGTTTATTCCGGGTGAAAGCATGAAAAAACTGCTAGATTTGATGTCATTTTGTAAGCAAAGCAGCAACACAAAGTGAACGGGTGAAATTATAACCCTTTTACAAGCACACCTCGTCAAGTGAAAGAATACTTTTTTTGAGGACGCTACGATATTACTTCTTTGATTTAAACTCATATTAGTTGATCAGTCAAAATAAAGAACATATCATGTAAAAGCAATAAGTTTTAAAATATTTGTTGCTAAATATAGCTAAATAAAATATTTTATTATATTATTTTAAAAGAAAAGATGTAATTAATAAAAGTTCAGTAAATCTATTGAAAATTAATTTGACACAAGCTAGACTCCTATCATTTGTAAGTCACCATGTCACAAACAGTTGCATCATCAGTGTCATCACCTATCAGTTGTGCTCCTCGCCTGGATCAAAAGCATGGGAGACTATTCTCCTATGAGTGATGAAGTTCAATATGTAAAAGAAATAAGAAAAGTCATATATAAAGACATAATAAGAAAATTGAGATCAATATCAATAACTTCATGCACTTTCGTTTACTTTATTCTTTTTAACTTTTTCTTTCTTTATTTACAATATCATTAACTATTCAGTTGCAAGAACATTAGTTGTTAGTTGTATTGCAATGATACAATTTTTTTTTCAATAGGTTCAAGTCCAATTTAATCTTTTGATTATGATCCTTTGATAATTTTTATCCTATTGTTGTCCTAAGTTATCAATTATCAAAATCAACCAACAATGAATATTTAATAAGCATGAAGGTCATTAGTTTTTATTCCGGTGCCATTAAGACTAGCTAGGCATGAAAAGTTCAATAACAGAAAACTCCAAAGGATTTGACAGATATTTCTGAAAGAACCTAGTTGAACTTGAAGCAACACATTTATAGTTGCCCATAAACAATTTTTTCATCAGTAACCCATTAATAGTTGTTCCTGAATGAATCCAGTTGAATCTAGAGGAATCCCTTTATAGTTGCTCCTAAAAGAATTCATAAATAGTCGATCCTGGAGGAACCCATTTATCCCATATCTGAGGTCAGTGTTGGCAGTTCACCAAGAGACAAATCATATCCTTCATGGATCAATTCAGTCACATGCAACTTTCCTATTAAACATTAATTTCTATTATTTATGTTTTCTATAACAATCAAGCATTCAATCAATAAAACAACCTTAATATCTCTTTCAATGATGCAAACATGGCACTTACATTTGAAGTGGACATGGTCTGTATGCGAGACAATTGGACGGAACACAATCCACGTCATATACTAACACAATCCATTTTCCATGTTACCTATTTGGTTTCATCGACAAGATGCAGTCAGAGTTCAAGACGACCTGACCGACATTACCTCTTGACATGACCCGTGTTTAGGCAATGCGGTTCCACCGAGTATTTTTTCAGTTTAGCTTTGATGCGATCTATTTAAGTGATTCAACCCACATTTTGATTCATGTTTGAATTGGATCAAATAACATGCGTGTTTGGGTGATGCGACTCGTTCTAGGTTTATGGTTCTGTATGCGCCATCATTGTCTCAAGGAACACGGTCTATGTCGTTATTCACATAGCCCATTTTCAAGGACATATCACGCGTCGACCTGATTCGTTTTCCATTTTAGTATTGTCGAGGAACATGACCCACGTCAAGGTGCGACACAATTTGTTCCCTTCATTCTGATGATTCGATGAACACGACCCTCCCTCATTTAAACGATGTGGTCATTTCTATGACAATGAGCTTGGTCAGCGTCCAAGGTACGATGCGTCCGTTTCGGTTTAGGGTTTTGTACGTCAATTTGTCCATGATTCATCGAACACGGTCCGTGTAAAGTGGTGACGCATCCCATTTTTTGCTACAGGGAAGCACGACCCACGCGCTGGGCCACGACCGCTCCCATAGTCAAAGAACAAGGTCCGTGTCTTTTGGATCCGGTTTGTGTTCGGTGTTGTTGCTGACGTCGTCTTCATCTTCGTCCTAAGATCATTATTAATAGACACTATAGTAATTTATACTTCCATATAAAAATATAATCATCATTATTTTTCATGTAGATCCCATGTTCTATCATGTTCATATGAAAAATCTCTAAGGTTGATCCTCCTAACTACATACCTGATTATCGTTGACCTATCTTCCTTGTTCCTCCTCTACGGTATGTCTTCCTCCTCTTCTAGTCCTCTAGTAGAGAGAGAGAGAGAGAGAGAGAGAGAGAGAGAGAGAGATTTTGGTGCTTGGTCTTGGGAGGGAAATACTGAGTGTCCTTCTTCTCTAAATCTTTAACTATAGGGGTTTTTCCAAGGTGTAATCCAAGTTTGAACTGATTTCAACTCTATTTACTTTATCTTGGAATGGATCTAATAAAACATTGGCTTTTATCTCAAATCGAAACTAGGTGAACACAAAAAGGCTCGTGTTCATCTTGAACATGGCTTGTATTGGGGCTTGACATCGTTTGAGAGCAACACATCCCATGTCCCACTTGGACACGATCGTGTTGAACCTTTATGATTTAGTCTAGTTTTTCATAAGTTACATGCAATACAACCCAAGTCTTGGTTGGACATGGTTCATGTTGGACCTTTCTTTCATTATTTTTAGTTTCCTAAGTTTGTCAGAAACAACCATGCTTGGGCAACTGAAGGATGTGATGTAATTGACAATGGCATTTCAAGCTAATCTAGTGAACTGTGTATGCGCCAATTTGCGCAGGGTCGTCCCCGCTTGTGAGCGCTTAAGGTGCTCAAACTATAATTTCTCGCTCGTGCTTATGAGCGCTTAAGGGATCAAACTACAATTTCTCAACATATATTGAGACTATGTTTATACTTTGGTATGTACATAATTGATGAATGACCATGCAACCAAGGAGTATATACAAACACACTTCATTAATGAGAGCTTGCTAAATGTGACCTATTAGGTTGCACATTCAACAATCTTTAGATCATGTCTCATGTTGTTAGGAATTTCTAGCAATTCAATGTAAATAGTATCCTAGAGTTTGTAAGATCTGGTTTTTTTCTTATATTGTGCTTATACTTTGTACAAGTCTATATATGAATTGTAACTAATTAACATATACAACAAACTCGTATATATATTATAAACTATTGATAACATCTATAAGAAATATCATATCAATAAGATACGATTTGCTAAGGATATCTAAAATAGTAGCAACTAATAATATTTGGATATCATATCTCCTATCATATACACATGCATTTGTTTCATTAATTAATTACTTTTATTTTTTTGGGTCATGAATATCTTCAAGTTATTAGTTTTATCTCAGAAAAACTACTTGAAAGGATTTATGGGAATGACTATAAGAGACTACCCGATGAAATGAGTCAATGTTAGAACCAAAATATTTATACTTCTGAATTTCATGAGTCGTGACAAACTTGGCATGGCCGTAACCATAGCACTACCAACTGAAAATTGGATGTGTAATATAAACTAAAAGAGTTTGTTCTAACATGTGAGAGTGGACTTGTATAATATAAAAGTTAAATAGAGTGACTTTCTGTAGATGATCAAATATAAATTATGTGGTTTGGTCATTTTTTATTATGTTATCTAAAGGAATTATAGCACATTTTTGCAAGTGTTATTTGATTGTTCGTAATACTCGCAACTTATGAGTTAAACCAAGATTTATATCGGGATTGTGAAAATTTTATAGCCTCGAGAGCTTCATACTCCATTACTATTTGGCGAGCCACATGGTTAAATATTTTGATGTTGTCTTTGTGCATCAAATTACAGTGCGTGTGTTCCCAACTTTGAATAAGGGAGTGGATGATAACTTGAACTTGTTCTTGTGCACTTTTGAGCTCCAATATCATATTTTATATCTCCATAAGATGTTCACTCATCATTTGATTAACTAGTGTGCTTTTTAAGAATCCATCTTGATACGAAGCATCCTTCATTTTTAAGTGGTTATCACCCCAAACTTGTTGTGAACTGTCTACCAAGGATCAAACCCAATTTTATAGGCTTAATACTCAACAATACGAGAATTTATTATCATTCTCGATAGCATTATGTGAAAGATGTAACCTTTTTTTTTCAATCATGTCTTATATGCATTGTTTTCGTAACCATACCAGAAGTAACACTAGATGTCCAACTAGGTCATGGTTCCACCAGTTCGACCGATTGAACAAAATATTTATTAAAATTATAATAATATAAAATATTTAGCATAACAAATACTACATAATATATGAAAATTTAATAATAACCTATTAATAATTATATTTTAAAATAAAATATTACTTATTGTGTGCTTAAAAACTAAAAAAAATTGTGCTTAATCAAAATAATGATGATTGGTAGGTTGTCTTATTTTTATTAATTATATAATACTTGTTCTATACTAAAATGTTACTTTAAGTTACACTTTATTTTCTTCTTATTCTATTTTCATTTCTTCCTATTAATTTCTTCCTATATTTATTCTTTTCATTTTATTTTTGTCTATTGTCTTTGTTTTCCTTTTTTTTAAAAAAATCCTTCCATTTATTACAATATTTGTTTACCTTGACTTTCTTTCAAATTTAGAGTTAATGAAACTTTTTTTATAAATTATGTATTACGTTTCAAAAAAGTATTACTTATTAAAAATAATGAGATTGATATTATTATTATTATTATTATTATTATTATTATTATTATTATTATTATTATTATTATTATTATTATTATTATTATTATTATT
>LTAE01004278.1:0-20712 GCA_001647135.1 Pontederia paniculata | reverse complement strand
TATTATTATTATTATTATTATTATTATTATTATTATTATTATTATTATTATTATTATTATTATTATTATTATTATTATTCAAATCATTGTTAACTTTCCTATTATGTTACTTGACTTTCTTTTATTTTCATTTCTTTCTTTTTTTCATTTCCATATCTTTGCCTCCCACATTTATTTCATATTTCAAATTTGGTTTTGCCTTCTCCATTCAATTATTTTACTTTTATAATTTTTTCTTCCAATATTGCTACAATTTTTTCACTTTAAAAAGTTTTTTTTTGAAAAAATGAAATTGAATCAGTTTTTAGCTGGTTTGTCGGTTCATTACTTTTGCCCGATTCAAATACATTCTATACGGTCTGATGCATATTCTGGTTTTGCAATTAAAACGTACCAGTCCAAGCACCAATTCATGATCGAACCGGTCGGTCTGATATGATTTTAATAACACTACTTATATGTATTTTTATCCATTTGATATCGGGCATTGTCCCAAGTGTAGATTCTTTCATGACATGGTTAATGATTTTTAGGGTATCTTGTTCCTCTAACATATATTAGACCTTTAATTGCTAGACATCATATTTGTCATCGTTCAATTCGTTAAGATCAACAATGATTGATTTTGAGACAAGGTCTAGTTTGATAACAAAAGTAAAAGTCAACCTTATTTTCAAATATTGCGTTAACAATGCACCACGGCAGTTCAAACATGCACTTTATGTTATGCACCATTCAACAATATTGTGTCAATGTTTAATTTCAAAGTGGTTTGGTTCTACAACAAGATTTCGGACTACCCATGATTTATGTCATATAATGTTCCCAAAATTTTGTGTGATTGAACTTATGAACTGTTTTATTTCCTAGTTTTACATAAAACATTAATTTCACAAAGAAATAATTATATTTTTTTATTTTATAAAATAGGTAAAAATTAACCTAAAACACTTTAGATTTGTTATCTAGTTTTTAACACGATAAAAGTTAGGCAAGTAATTATGCATGACTTTTAATTTTTCAGAGAGATTTAGTTCATTATTAAACAAAGCTAAAACATGGTAATTTACATGTTTAAGTTTAGTTTGAAAATAAAGTAATTTACTTTCACAAGGAAATTTAACACAATTGCATAACATGAACACATGCCACTTGGTATTATAATTGTAAATTTTGTTATAAATGTGTACTTTCAATTTTACACTAGCATGCCTTTTAAATTTCCTATTATTGAATGACACAAACAAATTTTTATCTAAACTAAACATGTAACATTTAAAAATACACATTTTCTTCATTTTTTACTTTTGCAATTATCATTTTTCAATTTTTTGTGCAAACAAAATGAAAATAAGTTTTGATTGATCAACTAGGTCTTAAGGTGTGGCTTAATGCTCTAGGCGGGTTGCGTTCCACACATAGCTTGTGGGCCACATCCATAGGCCATGAGCTCGATGCGACATGCATGCGCATGCCCACAATAGTTGTGGATCATTTCACACTTGAGTGCATGTCGAACACTTCTCATTCTCTCTATGCCTTGTCATGCATGATTTGTGTGCGAGCTAAAAAAATAAAAAAAGTTAGAAGATATATTTTGATCAAGTTTATTCATAATACGTATTTTCCATATGACTAAACTACTTAGTCCCACATTGTGGTCATACCATCGAGGTGCATTAATTACAAAATATCGCGCAAGCACAAATTCAAGTAAAAAAATATATTAGTAGTTGTATACCAATAATAAAATTATAACATATATAATTCAAGATGTTGGGAAATGCCTCTTATAATGGAAGTGATGAACAAGAACATTGTGGCCTTTCCATGAACATCTAGTGCGCACATTCAACATAAGCAATCAAATCTTGGGAAATGAGCTACTATAAATCACAACACAAGAGCTTGGATTGTGGGTGAAAGAATATTAAAATAACCTTTGTTTGATTCCCTTTAGTATGCCAAACAATAACATAGGGTGGACCAAGCAAAATTTCTACTTGCGATCGATATATGGGCGCGGCAGTCATGCACATCTCATAAGGCAACCACATATATCACGCACGCCAGTTGGTGCATGTTGTGTGTGCAAGCTGGCAACAACCGCCTATGCTTGGATATGTGGTACGAATCAACAACCGTTTTGGCGGCCTAGGCGCCTAAACAAGATCTTTGGGTTGTTAAGCATCGAAGCCATGGCACAATAGACCGTAGGACAATTTCGTGTGGACATCTTGTGCGAGCACTTGTACAAATGCTCGAGTGGGTGTTTCTCTGAAGGGGTTGATGGTCTGTAGAGGATCTATTGAGTGACTTTGGGTGCTCCAAGACGAGCTCTGTTTACATAAGAAGTAAGTGGTCACAATGTGAGGCGTTGGTTCTGCAATATAAGTCATACACATTTAATTTCAATATAGACATTTGAGCATAATAACTTGGCTCAAGCAAATTTTATTAATAAAAATAACAAGGCTAAAATGGGTGAGGGAAACATGCTAAGAGAATATAGAGCTATTTAGGAATACAACCAAACCCTCCACTACCTTATTAAGAAAATTTTATTCCTAAGAAACTCATGAATAAATTTTCTTGAGAAAATATTTCTTTCTTTTAACTTTTGAAATATGTTCACAAATATTCTTATGTTATATTCATGTATGTATTTCTTTAAATTTTATTCTCGATCTAAACGGCTGAAAAAATAATGTTGAAAAGAACAAAACATCATAATATAATATTCTTATATATAATCCAAAAGTTAATAATATTCTTATTCTTCCATATGTTTGGATTTAAGTGAAAAATTAAGGTGTGATAATTTTATAACTAAATATTAATTATAAATAACTGATGACCAATTATGATAATTAATTATATAACAAAATTAATAATATATGATTAAAAGAATAAAATACTTTAAAGAATAGGAAAACGAATGAAGTAAAAGTATTTCATCCATCTAGAAGAATACATTCCTCTTCTGCAAAAGTTAAAAATGGTGGTTTTACACCTTCATAGATAATTTTTAGAAAAATAAAGTTTGATCAAATTAAATTTTTTTAGTAGTTGTTTGACTATATTTTTAAGATAATGAGGTATTCTCTGTAATTAAATGACCTCTAAGAAAATAAGAACGAAGAGTTTGGGCTTAGCTGCTCCCACATAAGTTGTTGGAATTGAATTCTTTAAACATTTATTATGAATATGTTTGCTTTCTCTTCTCTGATGACATCTAACTTAACAACAAACAAATGTCTGTATTTTTTACCAATGGACTGCGACGTATATTATTTTGATATATTGAATTCAGTTTGCCAAAAGAATTTAAAACTTGTTCAGGTTGCGGTAGATATCCATTCGCAAGGTTGGGACTTTGGAGGGGATATTAATTAACTCTCCTACCCACATACAATAAAATACAATATATAACCACATGCCGGTGGTTGCTTGGCACATTGGACTGGGTCTTGTAGTTAACCTGTCAAAGTCGAGCTTCACACGTTATCTACCAGAATCCATACGTGGAGTTATATCACCCTCTTCTCTTGCCAATGTCTACCGACACCTGAAGGCTGAGGCCAACAAATATCACATAATAGTTATTGTGACGCTGAAAGTGATGAGGCTAAGATTCATCAATCCTAACAAAAAAAGCCAAGTCCACATAGGACATAAAGGCCCACTCAACTACTCAAGATTAACACTAGTTAATTTTTCAATACAGTCGTTCACTAACTTCTAAAGATCTCATGCAACAAATAGGCACTTGATTTTATTTTATGGCTTATTTTACTGTTTTCTTTTTATTTTTAGTAGTGGTTGATAAGTCTTTTTTTTTCTGAACTATCTAAGAAGCAGAGGTTTTAATACGAGTTAATCCAAAAAAAATTATATAATCCAGGTAAAGTTTACTATTAATTCTCGAATTTTTTCTATCCCAATTATCTACAAATTTTTATTTCGTTTCAATGATACTTCAACTTATAATAAAAAAAATTCTCCTGGTCCTTCACACACACTCTCTCTCTCTTTCAAGCACCAACTATTCTAGAAAAAACTAATTTAAAATCTAAAGAATTAAAAACTGAAAACTTCCTAACTAATCGTGAAAGGGATATCTCAGATAACAGGAAAGAAAATAAAAAAAACTGATATACAGAGCTGTCAATGAACTTGAAAAATTATAGCCATTTCCGTTTGATTTAAAACAAATAAAATTCATAAGTAAACTAAAATTAAAAAAAAAATTAAAAAATATCTTTTTTTCATGTAACTGATGCATAAATCTAAATATGATAAGAATAATTTTAGAAATGTAAAGGTTGAGTCTCCGTAAGAGAAATAAATTGTTTTTCCATGTAAACCAAAATTTATTCAAATTTATTTAATATCTCAATATTTCGATAGAAACTTAGAAAAAAAACTAAGAAATTAAATTATTAACTTAGAAAAAAAACTAATAACTCTACCCTCATTACTTCTTGTTGGTAGACCAAGCGAAATGAGATCAAAACATTCAATATACGAAAAATTGTTGGTCAACCTGCCCCTCGACGATATCTTTAAGGAAATTTGTTGCCCACGAAAGTTATATTTTGTTACTAAATTAATTGAAAAGATACAAATTTAAAAGATCCAAATGTCACTACTCCCTTTGGAGATGCAAATTTAAAAGATCCAAATGTTGCATTGTGCAGTTGACTATTTTCCTATTGCACATCGATCAAGTCCTGACAAACCAAATTAATATGGAAGTTGCATTATAAGAATTTCCCCATCTCACACTACAAGTTGAGCATGTATGATTAGTTCAATTAGAAGGACGAAAAAGAAAAGTTCATGTACAGTGGGAGACCATGTAACATACATAAATGTACAGATATCTTTATATATTCACAAGCCGAAGGGCGCTTGTGTTTTCGGCCGGAAAATGATGCAAATTTATTATACAGTTACTTCACCTTGATGATGAAGCATGACAGGTGGTGGCTCGCTTAACCCACACTGATTGTTCATCCATGTACCCTCGCCACAATCGGAATATTGAAATCAGCATGACGATGAAAGCATTCGTCAGCTATTGCCATCACCAGAAGCTGCTGCAGATGCAAGTTGTACAACATTGCAAGGTGGTGCCCTCTGTAAATCATTAGATCTTACAATCTCGCTATTCTAGCAGTCGATGATTTCAGAACCCCAAACTACAATCAGCAGCATTTGCTTTTCATCTTTGCAACCCAACAACCACTACTGTTATATTGTCACTACTCCCTTTGGAGATGGCCAACCCAGCAAGCGCAGCGGCAGCGTCTGCGGGTGTACGCCCACTGATTATTTCAGGGAACATCTTCGCCATCCGCCCAGTGAGGCAACGCCTTGCAATTTTGCATGCGGAGTCATTGGAAATGACATCCCACAAGCCATCACTGGCCAATATCAGGAACTCGTCCTCCGGTGTCCTTTCAGTTATGGTGACCTCAGGTTCTGAGGAAACGAATGGTTTCAGGTAGTAATCCCCTGTGGAAAAGACTTTTGAGTGAAACATGAATATATGGCTCTGCGTCTAGGACAGAAAATGTTTATTGCCACTAGTACAAAAAATCAGATCGTAAACAACAACAGAAACGAGCATTACTATCTACAGTGACATTGTCCTTTGTCGAATTTGTATGCAACTTATTATAGGAAAAAAAAATATAAATTGCAATAAAATCAAAGCCAATCCTTTCTCACTACCAAATTCAAGACCATGACGAATCATTATGTATACAGCATCATTCGGATCAGTTCATAATAGTAAGAAGCAAAAAAATGATGAACAGTAATTTTTTTGATTGTAAAATCCTTAAACCTTCCGACCTCAATTTGGAGGTAAAAGAGGATCTATATACAAAATGACCACATCTACAAACTATGCAGCTTCTGATTACAGCATGCAGATGTGAAAAAGAGGTAGTTACTGTAATTGTCTCAAATTTATAGCATTATTATCAGATTTTGACTTAGGGCTTCAGTCTTCGTATCCCTTCAATTGCATGATGGAAAAAAAAGGGTAGATGGAAGAAAAAAAATTGAAGCATGATACAAATTATTAGCCCACATACAAAATTTACTATGGAATTTAATTAAGCCTTATAAGTTTGTCAACTACCAAAATCAAAGAACTTTGAATCTTTTATTATCAATTTTTTTATACTTTCTTTCGAATTTGGAGATGCTAATGTACCATTAGATTGAATTAATTGAAAACTGTAACCTTACAATTCCAACATTTGCAAGGAATACCTACTTAGCCACATAAGTTCCGCATGCAAAGCATACGGATAAGAAAAACATACCAATGGATCTGGAAGTGGCAACTACTCCTAAGACACGATAACCATTCCAGTTGATCACCTTTCCTCCAGCTGCTTCCACTCTTTCCATCTCATCAGGCCTGTCAGGCTGTGTAACTAGAAGATGTTAGAAATAACATTCAGAACAATTATGATTACTATATTGGAATAAGGAGGAAAAAGGTATAACGATATTAATCAAACTATCATTAAATGAGGGAAAAAGGAAGCAATACCATTTCCCTCGGGGTAATCTTTTTGAACTTCGATGTAAGGAATAACATTGAACTCTACAGCTACATCCACTATGATCTCTTGGCAGATTGGTTATTGATCACAGTTCAAGCACCAGTGTCTATATAAGAAGCGGAGACGAGAAGAGAAGAAAGTGGTTGCTTCATATCGAAACTGAATCTGGCATGTTCTTTGTTCGGTAAGAAGTATGCATTGCTTACACTGTTTGAATTGGCACTTTACAATTTTTTATTGCAAGGCCACCTTGTAACTGCTTGCAACGTCGGAAGCAATACATGGTTATTACTAGAAAGTGCAAGAACAACACCTTCTTCAGTTTGTTGCCTCCAAATTGAACAAGGAGGAAATAAGAGGTTCAATTGTATCTGGCAAACTTTTGTTACATGTTGCATGTATGTAATAAAGTTTAGAATGTTATAATTTGAGAAGAGATCAATGCCTCATATATTTGCTATATATATATTCAATGCATGGTCCCTTTTGTCTGATATCTGTTCAATCATAACTATTTGCAACGCATAATTCATTGTCTAAAACAAGAAAAAAAGAAGTTTGCAGTGAATTTAATTCATAAAACCTCGTTAATTTTCTATGTTTACTAGACGCAGTAAAGACTAGAGAATAATATGCTATGTCCAAATATAAAAAACTCTCAGCAACTTCAACAGAAAGAAACCAAAACGCCATACCTTACTCAGATAGTGCACTTACTTCTAGGAAAATTGGTTCATGTTCATGACTTAATCGAAACCAATTATTTAGTAACAACGGCATCTCAAGAATATTCTCATTGGAACATTATTCCTAAAATTAAAGCTTAATCAATTAATGGAGTAATTTAACCAAACAGCCCCAAGGCTGAAAACCTAGTACTGCCACTAACCTTGTGGTCGGACGAGAGCGGCACGGCGGCGCCCCCTCGAGAAAGCACCGCTCTGGAGTCCCCGCAATTAGCCACGACTATTCTCCTCGGCCCCACCACCGCCACCACGGCAGTCGACCCCATCGACCTCTCCGGAGATCCCTTGTCAGTCCAGGAGAGCTCCCCATCGACCCTCGAGAAGCTCGCGACCATCGCCTCCCGCCACCGCCCCTCCGCCCGGCCTCCGGCCACCTCCTCCGCCACCGCCACGTGCAGCCGATCCCTGCATGCCTCCGCCACCCTTATCCCCCCGTGACCGTCGTACACCCCGAAGAAATCGTACGACGCGGAAGCCGCTGCTGCCGTCGCCGTCGCCGTCGCCGCGAATGCCGGCGCCACCGTGACGGCGTCCTCCATCTCCCTCCGCCGGCCGATCAGAGACACCGCCCCGTGCGACACGTACCTGGAACTCCTAGCGGGCCCCGTCCTCGTCGACATTATTTTCTTGCCGGACGAACGCGATGCTAACATAGACGGGTCACCGGAGCAGTCGTCCTCGTCGTCGCGGCCCTTGGTGCGCTTGCTTATGAAGCCGTTCTCGGACCTTGTCCTCCGGGGCTTGAGCCGTTTGAGGAGGTCGGATGCCGAGATTTGACCGGAATCCTCTTGCACTCCCCCGTCACTTGTCGCCGGAGCCGGAAGTGGTTCCATTTCGTCGTCCATAGTACCGCAACGAGGCATTGTTGACTGATTTAAATAAAATAGAAAAAGGAGAAGGGCGAAGCGTCGGATGGTGATCTGGCGGTTGACGGGGGACACGTGTGATGGTGCGTTGTTCCGTACCCTCCTCCCTACGTGGGCGAAAGAAGCGTCGGTACGCGGACGGTCAAGATGTGGCGAGAGAGTAAACGTGGCGTGTGGATGATGCGGGAGATCGGGTGGGTCTCGAGCGGTATGTGTCAAAGCCGCAACGGACCGGTCAAGCCACATCGTGCACCCCTTTAGAGGACACGTTTTATGTGATGCACGTATCAAATATTGACAAAAAGAAATGTTTACTAACACTTAGCATAAAGAAATGAGTAACCGTAGAAAAATTATGTATCCATATTAATTCAACTCCTTGAATTGGGAATAAAATATTTTAAAATTAAATATCAATTATTTATCATTAAATTAACGTACATCGGAAAACATTTTTGATGAATTTTCTAAAAAGAAGATAATGCATTTTACGGCACGTTTAAAATCATCATTTGGATTATAAAATTAATTTATATTTTAAATTATTATTTTTATTTAATCCGTTGCATAGTTTAATGCATATCATTAATATTAAATTCATGATTAAAATGAAAATAATTTAATAAAAAAATACATTCTTTAAATTTATATTTAATATTTTTAAATTACATTTGTCTCTAAAAATTAGACTCAAATTCTTATCTAATTCTTATTGATTTTGACAAATGATACGAAAAAAATTCATTTTTCTTAGGGTGATCGTTCCCTACTCCTTTCTTTTCTCCCATCTCTGATTCTCTCTCATTCCCTCTCACTCTCTCCTTCCTTTCCTCATTTTTTGTTTTTTTATTAACTTAATTTTTAAAATAATATAATTAACTTTTAATTCATAGTATAATTTATTATTTATGCAATAAAATAATAATTCATGTACATATCCTTAAAATAACACGTTTGAATTAATCTCTGGACGGAGATGACCATAGCTGAACATGGATCGTGTCTCTACAATCACGTCCCATGTTGTGGCATGACACCGACCATGTCATTCGAACGCGGGTTGGATTTCACCGTACGACCGAAAGACACGAAACACGAACTGCGTTCTGAACTGATGCAGACCGTGTCCCTCAGACATTGACATGGTCGATGCTCCTTGGATTGAAGACTACAATGATGAAACCCTAATACGAACTGTGTTGCATCCAACATGGACCGTGTTAACTAAAATAAATCGATATTGGACGCGGGGTGTTTAGTCTCGAAAATAGGCACGTATTAAAAACAGATCGTGTAGATGTTCGACGCAGATCGTGTTGATATCTGACGCAAGCTATGTTGCACTAAATCTTCCATGACTTGAATATTGTTTGATAAACCTAGACGCATGCCATGTATCCGATGCGGGCTATGATTTACCTGATGTTGGAATAAGTGAATTGTATTGTAATGATTGTTAAACTTTAATGGTTGATCTATTAAGTTATTGTGATCATTTAGGATCTCTGTAAGATAACATAGAAGGGAGCATACAACTCAATTGATAATATGACTTAAAAATTGTTAATATTTTGTAATTGTATTTATCGCATGAAGCCGAATGCCTTGACAACTGTTTAGGGATTTATTCTCTCCTATTTAGGAATTTATTTCCTCTAGTATAGGGACCTAGTCCTTTCTATTTAGGGGATTCATTCCCTCATGCTTATGCTTTTATACTCTTATGTTTAGGGATTTATTCCTCCTTATGCACGCGTCATGGCCTAGCTAGTCGTGCTTACCTTGGGACAACATGAATCTTTCATATTCTGTTAAAGGCTCACCATTAATTGTAATGTTTGTCGGACTTAGGACAAGAAATTAGAAAAGGATAATGAGGTCATAACTTAAGATTAGGCTTGAACATATCGAATATTGTACATTATGAATGTCATGGTGTAATTGATGCTCTAGCCATTAATGACATTGGAAAGAATAATAATCAAGTAAGAAATTAATGGTCATGAACATGTTGAACTGAAATTACTGTGCACCAAATGGTGTAACTAATTTTCTGGTTGTCCGAATTAAAGTTATAGGATAAAAAGGAATTGTAACTCTACTAACAATCATGATGGATTTTTGACATTTCCTTATTTTTTTCTATATATATGCTTTTTTCTATTGATTATTGCTATTACATATTGAGCTTCATAATCTATGGGAGAATTGCCTCACGTGCTTTGATCCTGCAAGTAAAATAGATAGTGATGACATGGTGGAGTGTGCTTTTGGAAGCGTTACAATAATGTATCAAAGCCTAAAGGGAGACACTTCTTAGATATCTCTAAGATAATAGAATCCATGTGCAAACATCATTAACAGTCACTACGCCATCAAGAAAAGGTTAAGGTCTTGTGTATGAATAAGATTAGTTGTTTATCAATAAGTGCAAGATCATTGATATATAAATGACATATGGATGATAAACTGTTAGGTTTTCATCTCGCAAGTATGGATCATCGTGATATTGATGTTCAATGCATTTGAAGATTATGAAATGTTTATTAAGTTTTTAAGTGAAATGGATTCATTTAAATCATGAGAAGAAATTAGAATAAATTTTAAGGATTCAAATTAGGATTATTTTTTTAATGAAGGATAAATACTGAAGTTTAGTTATGAATTAAATTAATATGATGATGTCCTATTGAATAGTATAACATTATCTTTAAGAAGGTTATTCAAGGATAATACAAACCAAGAAAGCCTTAAGGTTGTAGTATATACGATGAAAACAATAACACATATCGTATGATTAGAGAGTGTTGATATGATTAAGGAATATTGGTTTGTTTTAATACTGATGAATTATATCAGGAAGTTTAGATGACATGTCTAAATTCGAAAACGAATTTATTTTTAAGGAGGTTATAATGTAATAATCATAATTTTTTTGAAATAAAAAATAAAAGGATAAAAGAAAAGTTGGGATAAGATGGAATATGATTAGGATTAGGAAAATGATATGCATGAGTCCAAGTCAAATTATTATCCTAATATTTTAATATTCCTATTCCTGTCAAAACTTATATCTAAAAATTATAATTTGATACAAAGTCTATCTACAAAGAAGTTTTCTTTCCCTATAAATAGAATTCAAGCCCTCCTCTATTCTCATAAATTTTCTCCCTCTCTCTCTCTTGATAATTATTAAATATTAATATGCTCGATTGATTCATTAAGTTTTTTTATTTAACATAATTATTTTAAATCTTACTTATATGACAAAGTATATTATTTAGCTCTAGAAAAATAAACTAAACTTCTATTATTATTATTTGAAAAAATATATATAATTTTTTTGGCCGGGTTGGTCAAACTCGTCGGGTTGAGCGGTTCAACCTGAGTTTTGACTGGGTGTGACCAGGTCAAAATGGTCCAATTGGCACCCCAAGTTTTGAGTGACCTATAGCCTGTTTTAAACCCCGAACATTGGTCCGACCGGCCGAGCGGGGCCGGGTTTTACAACATGGCCAACAACATTTAAGAAAGGAAGAGGATCTATCGTGGGAAGAAATGAGGAGATAGAATACGAACGAGGAAGAAAAAGTTAGATCACTTGAAAATTAAGGTATGTAACTATATGATCAACCTTAAGGTGTTTATTATATGCATGATTAAGTATAGGAAAGATTGATAATGATATGATTTCTGCAATCAAATAATAGTTCATGTACATATCCTTAAAATAATGCGTCTGAATCAATCTCTGAATGGAGAAGATCGTAGTTGAACACAGACTGTGTCTCTATAGCAATGGCCCGCATTGTGGTTTCACCGGACGACTACATGAACCGGAAAATAGATCACATTTTGAATGGATGCGGAATGTCTCCCTCGGAGAACTCGACTGCAAACACATCGTGATCCATAGACGATGATGCTAGGAAATGGTCTGATAACAATTGATGACCAAACGCAAACCACATCGTCATCGGATGTTGGCGTTGCTCCTTGAATTGCACCAAAGCCGGAACACGGATCGTGTTGCACCTTGACATGATCGATGCTCCTTGGATCAAAGATTGCACTAATGAAAACCTAACATGGATTGTGTTGCATCCAACATGGACTGTGTTAATTAATAAATCGACATTGAACATGGGGTGTTTCGCCTTGAAAATGGATGCATATGCAAAATGGACTATGTCGATATCCGACACAGACCGTGTTGCCTTGGATCTTCCATGATTTGAATATCGTCTGATAAACTTTGACGCGGGTCATGTTTTTCCTGATGAATGATGTTGGAATAAGTTACTGTGCATTGTAATGATTGTAAACCTAGTGATTGTTTTCTTAAGTTATTGTGATCCCTTAGGATCTCTAGATGATAACTTAGCAATGCACATACTGCTCAACTGATGATAGGACTTAAAAACTATTAATGTTTTGTGATTGAATTTATCACATGAAAAGGAAGGCCCCAATGACTATTTAGGAATTTATTCTCTTTTTAAGGATTCATTCGCTCATGCATAGGGACCTATTCTTTCCTATTTAGGGATTCATTCCATCTTGTTTAAGGTTTCACACCCTTCTATTTAGAAATTTCTCCTTCTTGATGTGCACTTCATGACTTAGTTAGCTATGCTTGCTCCGGGACAACCTGATTTTTTCATGCTCTGTTAAAAGCTCACTATTGATTGTAATGTTTGACGGACATAAGACAACATAATTAAAAAAGAATAATGAGGTACTAAGTTAAGAACTGAGTTTGAGCATATCAGATGATGTGCATCACGAATGTCATGGTGTAACAGATGTTCTAGCCATTGATGTCATTAGAAGAAATAATGATCAAGTAAGAAACTAATTGATCATGAACATACTGAACTCTAAAATTACTGTGCATCATATGGTGCAACTGGTGTTCTGACAATTTCTGAATTAAAATTATAGGATAAAAGGGATCAGTAACACTATAGATAATCATGATGGATTATTGATATCTCCTTTTTTTTTCTACATATATGTTTTTTTTATTGATTGTTAATGTTACATATTGAGATTCATAGTTTATGAAACAATTGTCTCCCCCTATTTTTTATCCTACAAGAAAATAAATGATGATGACACAATGGTAACGTGATGATGCTCGTGATGGGGTGATTTACACATGGCATAGATCCTGATTATGATTATAGTATTATGTTTCATATTGACCTATTCGTCATGTTGACCTGTCAATTGATAAAAAATCAATTAAAAAATATAAGATGGTAGCGTCTTCGAAAAGAT
The DNA here is from genome assembly GCA_001647135.1 of Pontederia paniculata. Classification (NCBI taxonomy): domain Eukaryota; kingdom Viridiplantae; phylum Streptophyta; class Magnoliopsida; order Commelinales; family Pontederiaceae; genus Pontederia; species Pontederia paniculata. The sequence continues at coordinate 7,230 of LTAE01004278.1, read as the reverse complement.
ATTCTGCCATACGGCGAGGTGTGCTCTTGGGCCCCCGTTTGGTACAAATCTATTGTAGATGGATTATTTTTTTTTAATTCATCAATTAGTCCATCACCCTTAGTCCAATGGGAATAGTCTTAATCCAAGAGAGAGAAAGAATTAGATAGTCTCTACTTTTTTATTCTTTGGACATTTAATGCTGTGGGGTCCACCAAATAAGAAAAATGGTGTTTAGTTCAAATGTTGGGAATGTTGGGAATAAGACCTTAATCCAGATCTTATTTCTCATCCAAACAATCTCTTGGAGATTATAGAACCTACTAGAACTAATTCTACCATCTACCCTAACGAAGATAATACACTTTTGGCAAAAAAAACTGATCCAATTATTATTTTCCAATCAATTTGCTTAACAAACGACTATTGAGCTTTCCCCTTTAGTGTAAACGATCTTAATTTTCACCTAATATATAATATTATTATTATAAATTCTTGCAAAAAAATAAAATTGATTTTTATTAATATGCTCTACTTGTAGTTCAAACAATAGGAATTAGGACTCACAATTGGATACTATAACATTTATTAAAATAAAACGCACTAACATTTCTTTATTAAAATATTAATTACTCTAAATAAATATTCTTTATATGGAATATTGTTTAATACAAATATAAAAATAAATATGTTTTTACAATTTAAGCTTATATCATGGAATTTACCGGGACATAAATTGAGATCCCTAGAATTCAATCTCTTTTGAAAATATATTTTCTCTTTCAATTTTAGGTGAGAATTGAATTAAATCAAGATATCAACATCTCACGAATGTTATATATAAATATAAACGCAAATTATATTAACAATATATAAATGCAAATTACATTAACAATTCAAACTTTCTCATTTCATACGGATCTAATTTACCTTTTTTTTTCTAAAAAGTTATCAATTTTTAAATATATTTCAAGTCTATCATCCATTATGATTTTGTTGAATAGATTTAAAAGTTGAATCAACAGTTGCCTTTTAAAAAGATAAAACATTAATAAATTTTCATTCTTGAACATTACTAATATATATATTTTTCTTATAAAAACTTAAAATTTAGTGATATGACAATTGAAAGTTGTGAGTTCGTAGAATCACAATAATATTCAGTGTTCTACCTAATAATCTCAAATCTCATTCAAACTTAACTATCAGAGAAAAATCCTGAAAATAATAAGTAGAATAACCCCGGAGTGCTAAACTGAGTAATAAATCCCTGAGAAATGGCAAAATTTCAGCAAAGCATAACTGGCCAAGTGAGAAGCCAAGCAATTCAGTAAACTAAATGACAGAGACAGCAAACAAATAGAGAAGCGAAGATGCTCACCACAAGCAACCAAAAGGGGGCAAACTGAAATTGTTAACAGATGAACTGAAACCCTGGCATATCATCAGCTAAAGATCAAAACTTTATTTGCTGAAATGAAAACAGAAACCACAACAAAACTTCAAAAGGCAAACACATAAAGCATATTACAGATTTCATAAGCCTAACGAGCCACATATCAAAAGTTCATCAAGTAGTCATGTCTGAAACCAAGAAAACAAAAGACTTTTTTTTTCATTGACAGATTATAGAATGGAAAGATCTTCCAAAAGGCATAGTTAATTGGTTGACAGTACTACTTGGATTCAAAAACAGCATGAGATAAGGAAAAAAAGAATCACTGACCTCTTCAAATCTTCCTCTATCAGGGACTGAAACTCTTTGCTGAGATAATTGTCTGTATCCCATCAAAAAATTATGTTTTAGCAATATCGTGTGATCTTTCTCATATAATAATAAAACGTAATAAAATATTTTAAAAGATTATGTCATATTTTTCTTGGCATGGATTGTAACACCCCTAAAAGACTATCCCGTCACGTGACAGAATGCCCTCCTAAGAGCGCTACGACATACATACATAATCTTGACTTTAATGTTGACTAACAAGACTAGTCAACCAAAATGCGGAAATAAATAGAACTTTTAAATTCTTTTCATAAAATAAAGTAATGCATAATCTTACATCAAATAAATTATCTCAATAGATCTGTAACATCTGATAGAAAGACTATAACGACTACATATAAAGACTAAATGAGACACCATCACTAAGAACCATTAGACATGTGCAAAGTCAGTCACCACAAGAATTAGTCGCCGCAATGCACTATCAGCTTCCCGTCACTGTAGATTACTCACCTATAGGATCCATTACAAGGGAAAAGAAGTATCCACATGAGCTATGAAATCCAGTATGTAAGGCAATAATAGATAAACAAGACATGATAAATAAAAAGCAGGATTAAACTAATGACCATCAGTCAAAATATCAATTATCTTTTCAATTGCTTAACCTTCTATCATCCTTAATCTTTCATCATACTTACATTCATCTTAAATATACTTCATCTTTATCATGCTTTCATACTTTCATCTTTAACATAACATCTTTCGTAACATCTTTGCATCAAGAGTGAGCTATGACTAATAGTCAAACATCAATCACTCTGAGCGTACTTTACATAAAGAGTAAGTTATGTCTATGGCCAAACATCAATTACTCCACATCATCATCATTCTTTACTTTCCTTAATCATCTTACTTTTTCATCAATCAATCATACTTCATCTTTCATCAATCATAATCATCTTTTATCAATTATCAATAACCCTAATTCCTATAATGCAACATGATAATGCAATAATTAGATCAAGTAGTTATCTTTGTTATCTTTGACTTATCCCATTAGTGACTTTGAAATGATTTTGAGGGTTGCTTTTGGTGACTTTGAATTGCTCATAAGTCTTGAAGGTCTTGTTGTAGGTCAATAGGGGTGCACAAACCATGACCACATAGGATGCTTAAGAAATCCTTTCGCTGCAGGGCGGCGAGTAGCCAAACAACAGAAATTGGGTGACAGTTGCCGCAACCATCCTATCTTTAATATCACTGTGCTCCCAAAAACTTTAACAATATATGCCGACCTCAACATTTAATTAGGTGAAGCATGGTGACCCTTTATCTTGTCCGCATATTAATCCTTAATAGATCAAAAAGAATCTATCATTATAACATCTAAGGTTTCCAATAAAATAATATCCAAAATCTTGAAATTAAACCCTTACACTTTCTGCCATCATCCATCATTATTAGGCTTTTTCAAATAATCATAATCATAAGATTAAAAATAAACTTTTCATAAATCGATCACGGCCTGTGAAGGGGTGCTTCACGGTCGTGACCGTAACCTTCAGGGCGTAACTTTGTTCTTCATGGGCGTGACTTCAGTTTTCAGGACCTTAACAGTCATGAGATCTTTTTTCACGATCGTGAAGTCCAACTTCACGATCGTGACCTTAAGCACACGGGTCGTGAAGTCCACCTTCACGACCGTGCGACGTCCCTCGCCTTCAGTTCATGGGCATGAGAGTACTTCATGGCCCGTCTCCCTCAGGTTCACAATCATGAAGCCTAGATTCACGGCCATGACCATAATCCTCTTTCTTTTCTTCCCATTCACGGGCGTGAGACTATCTTCACGACCCGCGAGATTCAGGTTCACGGTTGGGAAGATCTTCATGACCGTGACCGCAAATCCTTTTTTTCCTCTTCCACTATTTTCATGGGCGTGAAGGCCAATTTCACGGCTCATGATTCTCAGGTACACGATCGTGAAGACCATCTTCACGGCCGTGACCGAGCGCTTTCTTCACACGGTCATGAAGTTTGTACTCCGACCATGACCATTACCATCACGGTCGTGAAACCTTGTTTCACGATCGTAATGTTGTAGAAACCTAATATGATATTTATTTTGGTCAAATAACATCTAATTATTTCTAGGGTTAGCATATATTAAACATTTTAATCATCATCTGAACTATTTTTATCTAGCAGGAACCCTAGCATGCAATTTAATTAATATAAATATATTTATCTAAAGGGATTCACCTATTTACATATCGAATCCTATAGTGTTTTTAGGGATTGATTCTACTATTGTCTGCACGAACTCCTCCTTGCTCCACGTGCTACTGCAGGTCTCCTTCACGTTCTCCTATGGACTTAAAATCATCCTATGATGAGAGGGAAGGAAGAGAGAAAAAAAGAGAGAGGACCATGAGAGAGGGAGAGGCCTTACCTAGGCACTTGGTGGGAGAGAAACAAAAAAGAGAGGGAGAAAGCTATGATAGCTAGGGTTTTTGAGAGTAAAATAAAATTATGAGGACTCTCTACTGTTATGGTCTATTTATAGGGGTGGTTAGGGTTTTCTTAATTTAAATCAAACTCTAACTCTAAGTTTAAATTTAAATTTCGAGATTAACTAGTTAAAACATCTAAATTTAAATTCTGGATTTATTATCTGAATTTAAAATCCCGGCCATCCCAACCCGACTCGTGTTGCATCAACACGACTGTGTTGGCCCATGAAACGGTCCATGGCATTACATGGATTACGTCAACACTATTTTTTTTAAAAAGTACAGAGGCTAAATCTATCATTTTTTTTGAAAAACTATAAACCATTGAAAGTTAAATATTTTTATATAATTTTTCCTAAATATAAAGAGTATGTTTTATGAAAAATGATCATATTATTGTGTTTTTTTGAAAACAAATTATAAAATGGAAACTTTGTTTTGATCAAAAGATAATAACGAAAAATTTGATTTTGAGCCTTCTAGAAAAAAACTTCAAAAAACATTCATCCAATGCTTATAATCCAGTAAAATGTTAATAATCACACAACGTAATGTTAACATTGTTCAAGTTCAATAAATTCATTAAAAGAATATCTATAAAAGGAAGAACAATCTTTAAAGAATTTAGATCTTCAGAATAAAAATGTATAAGATTATAATTTTTTATATTAGTGATGGATGGTTATTTTCTCACATGCATTATTCATTTTCTTTCTTCTTAGTACTTGGCTTATTTTCCAAGCTTTCAAATGGCAATGCTGTAAATGTTGTAAATGATGGAAACTGATGATGGTTTTCCACAACTCTTAGAATTATTCCAACCTTTATAACTACGATATATTGGAGGAAAGTATATTAACCCCACCCAAATGTAGCTCTCTTTTTTGAACTAGTATAAAAGTTCATTTGCTTTGCAAAAATGACAATCTTACTCAATATTGTTGTTCAAAATATTATGCATGCGTCAACCGTGAGATTTAACATCATCCTATGATGAGAGGAGGGAAGAGAGAAAAAGAGAGAGAGAGGACCATGAGAGAGGGAGAGGCCTTACCTAGGCACTTGGTGGGAGAGAAAGAGAGGAGAGAGGGAGAAAGCTATGGTGGCTAGGGTTTTGGGGAGTGAAATAAAATTATGAGGACTCTCTCTACTCTTATGGTCTATTTATAGGGGGTGGTTAGGGTTGTCTTAATTTAAATCAAACTCTAACTCTATATTTAAATTTAAATTTCGAGATTAACTAGTTAAAATATCTGAATGTAAATCCCAGACTTATTATCTGAATTTAAAATCTCGGACCATCCCAACCCGGGCCGTGTTGCACCAACACGGATCGTGTTGGCCCATGAAACGATCCGTGACGTTACATGGATTATGTTAACACTAATTTCCTTTTTTAAAAAGTATGGAGGATAAATTTATCATTTTTTTTGAAAAACTATAAATCATTGAAAGTTAAATATTTTTATATAATTTTCCTAAATATAAAGAGTATGTTTTGTGAAAAATGATCATATTATTGTGTTTTTTGAAAAAAAAATTATAAAACTGAAACTTTGTTTTGATAAAAAGATAATAACGACAAGTTTGATTTTTAGCCTTCTAGACAAAACTTCAAAAAACATTCATCCAATCCAGTAAAATATTAATAATCACACAACATAATGTTAACATTGTTCAACTTTAATAAATTTATTAAAATAAGATCTATAAAAGGAAGGACAATCTTTAAAGAATTTAGATCTCTAGAATAAAAAATTATAGATTAGAATTTTTTGTATTAGTAATGAATGGTTATTTTCTCACATGCATTATTCATTGTAGTTTTTCTTTCTTCTTAGTACTTGGTTTATTTTCCAAGCTTTCAAATGGCAATGCTGTAAATATTGTAAATGATGAAACTGATGATGGTCTTCCACAACTCTTAGCATCATTCCAACCTCTATAACTACGATATATTGGGGGAAAGTTTACTAAACCCACCCAAATGTAGCTCTCTCTTTTGAACTAGTGTAAAAGTTCATTCACTTTTCAAAATGTCAATCTTTACTCAATATTGTTGTTCGAAATATTTTGCATGCATCAACCATGAGATCAATATGCTATATATTAAATAAAATGTCTCCTGATGTGTCGCTCTGTGTTTGCGCCTTAGAGGATTCGAGCCACATTATTTGACACCATTGTCGGCTAGTGCCCACGACCATGCTCCACATAAAACAAGAAACTTCCATTTAGGAGCCGCACTAGTCATCAACCAAACATAACCTATTGACAAGCCGGTATTATATCAAATTTACTAGGATATCTCTATGTTGCGACCATGGGAATCATTGACATCTAGGTGCGAAATGATGTCGAATTTGAGATGACCAACAATGATGCAACTCTACTACTCAAGACAAGATCCACTCAAAGTGGGGTGCTTCAAAATCGAAGGATGTCATATCCGCTTCGACGCCTATCTTGGACAGTTCTAATGGGATGTGCGCGAGATGTAAGACCAACTCACATCACATGATTGAGTGTTGTCCATGATGGCGAATATTGTGATTGTTCACACAATAAGGGATGGAAGCGACAATGATGAATTTGAAAGATTCTTTAGTGAGTAGGGTTCACATAATAAATGACATAATGTAGAAAGACCTCAATGCCTTCTGCAAAGAAATAAAGCGATGGCCATGGGACAACTTTCGTAGCTAAGAAGGTGCCTCTCACAAGCCTAATGTTGGTTCAAAGGTTCCACCCCATGTATTTTGATGATAGCAAAAGTATGTGATTAAAGGTGTTTAATTGTGTATTAAGTTGTGCAGCTCACAGGTTCAAAAATGAAGAAAACGGGCCTCTCAGACAGAGCGGTCGACCGCTCCAGGTCAGCGGTCGACCGCTATGAAAAGTACTTCAAAAGACTCGTCAGGTCGATACAGCGGTCAACCGGTCCGTCAAAGCGGTCGACCGCTCCGCATCACAGAACCGAAGCTGCTCTGGAATGAGAAACGGTCG
>LTAE01004277.1:0-25770 GCA_001647135.1 Pontederia paniculata | reverse complement strand
ATATATATATATATATATATATATATATATAAATATATATATATATATATATTAAAGAAAAAATATAGTATTCATATTTATTGGCCCCTCATATTTTTTGGGTTGGATCCGCTACTAGCTTTAATATCATCCATAAATATGTATTATATAATTTATAAGTTTACGAGTCATATACTAAGAGGATCAACATTAGGACTTGTCATGTATATAATAGATAGAGGATCTACTTGTAATGATGATTATGACTTCTGCATAAGAATGTAATTGTAGTAGTTAATCGTTAATGATAATCTATATTACAGTTACACTCGAAAGTCCGAACATGAGCCATGCACTAAAGCGACACAGATCGCGTCCGCAGTCGTAGGTATGACTATGTCGCTAAGATGCAGCAATTCTTCGAAACGACGATGACACACGCAACCCTCACCTGAGGAATGGGTTGCTTCATCCAATGTGGACCACGTTCCATGATTGAGTTCGAAACACGGATCAAGCAATGGAAATTTTCCAACCTGGGTTGTACCTCCAAACATGGATGTGTCAGATTATAATGTGGAGCGAATATGGGTCGGGTCATCATGAAAACCCAGATCCTGCCCTATTGTAAATGACACGGGCCATGTGCTATCTCGACGCAGGCCGTCTATTCAAGTATGTGTATTTAGAAAATAGATTGTGTTCATCTTGAACGCAGGCCGTGTTTTCGCTGTTAGATAAAAGGTAAAGATTGTTTTGTTGTTTGAATCATTTGATTCCTATATGGATATTTGTAACTATATTGATTGAGTTTGATATACAGTGTTAGTTAGCTGAACATAAGCGATAACCTAACTAAACTGATAATAAGTGTTAATAAAAATATAAATTATTGTGTTTGATGTACGAGGAGGACGACGATTTCCAACAATCGAATGATTTATTTCTATATTGAGTTCGTTCAATAGCTATTGGGTTCCTAAGGTGAGTATTGAATCTAATAGGAGATGTTAAAAAATACGCAAAGTATAAAAAGTAGATATAGATTATTTTACTATTCTTAATCCTTAATATAATTACTCATTTATTTTAAGTAACATAAAAAAAAAACATTCTTTTTCATAAAACTTTTATCTAGATAGGATGTTGTCGAAACAATTTTGTATTTAGAAAATCTATCTATATTTTTTTAACTGTAAAGACATACATTTTATATATCTTAAGTTTTGGAGTTTTTATTTTCTTTTTTAGTATATTACAAAATAAATAGTATCACCAAATCACCACCATGGTTTTAAAACCCGACCCGGACATCGATCCGGATAGCTTGACGGGTCAGGTCGGACCGGTCGAATCGGTCGGACCGGATGGTCGAACCGGATATTAATAAATTAATATGAAAAAGAAAGGAGTGACCACTATAATAAAAGAATAGGTGTGAAATCAAAATAATTGAGCACATATTATTAATTATAATAAAATGATAATTTTTAGTTCTAATTCATAATTTATAATAATGCTTAATGATAAAAAATGAATAATAAGATAATTATTAAATACTAATATGCTCGATTGATTCATTAAATTTGTTTATTTAACATAATTATTTTAGATCTTATTTATATGACAAAATATATTATTTAGCTCTAAAAAAATAAACTAAATTTTTATTATTATTATTTGGAAAAAAATATAATTTTTTTGGTCGGGTTGATCAAACCCGTCCGTTTTAAACTCCGAACACCGATCCGACCGGCCGGACCGGGCCGAGTTTTACAACATGGATCACCACCGTTTAACTCCTTCCTCCACTCTTCATTCTATTACGCCGGGCACTGCAGGATGTGAAAATAAAACTTGTGGAGGTGATAATATCACAAGCCGCGGCAAGGAACTCCACTTCGCCACCAGAAGAAAAAAAGAAAAAAAAAACGCCACTTTTACTACACCCAGTGAGCCGCCGCCGTCGCCGTCGCCGTCGTCGTCGTCGTCGTCGTCGTCGTCGTCGTCGTCGTCGTCGTCGCCGTCGTCGGACTTCGCATCCGTGCGAGTCCTTCTGCGCGGCACGGCGGAAACCCGTCAAAATCCCAATTCCAACCCCCAATTAGTTTTACTCCCTCTTAAAAAATCCGCGTTCCCGTTCGCAAACCCTAACGAAAAGTCTTTTATTTGGCCCCCTTTCCCTTGATCTTCGCTGGTTCTGTTTGTTTCAGTTTTCGAGGCATCCGATGCGGTTATTTGATTCACAGGTTCGCAATATCTTTCTTCAAATTACCATTTTCCCTCTGTTTTTTGTTCAAATTTATGTGGGTTCATTGATTTGATGCAATGTAGTGGCTTAGGTTATTAGGATATCTTATCAGATGCTTGAGATCTCATAAAGATCGAATTTTGCAATCTTTCAGGGTGATGTTATGCTATAATTTCGTATTTATTGATTCAAAATAGCGTTACGGACATCAATAGATTGGAAAACAACAGGGGCAGACTGTGTTTTGTTTGGCGCCATGGAGTCTCTGTGGAAGCTTACCTACTTGCTCGAACCGGCATCCCTATCTCTGATTGCCACGGCGATCTTTGTGACATTTGCGTCGGCTGCTCGGGCTTTGGATCACGGCAAGGAAATGGAAAGGAACCTGGATTTTTCAGAAGCTTCTATCACGTTGGACCGGTCTCAGGCGCTTATGATTCCAGTTGCAAGCTCTTGCAGCTTACTGTTGATGTTCTATCTCTTCTCATCTGTGTCCCAGCTTTTAACTGCCTTTGCGGCCATTGCCTCAGTTTCAGCACTCTACTTTTGTCTTTCCCCTTATGTGGCTTATATCAAATCATGGTTCGGCTTGGTAGACCCTTTTGTCTCTAGATGCTGCACGAAATCCTTCACCCGGATCCAAGGAACACTTTTGATACTATGCATAGGAACTGTTGCAGCTTGGCTTGTTACTGGGCATTGGTTGCTGAATAATGTGCTGGGCATTTGCTTGTGTATAGCTTTTGTTAGTCATGTGCGGCTCCCCAACATCAAGATCTGCGCATTGCTTCTTATTTGTTTGTTCTTGTACGACATCTTCTGGGTCTTCTTCTCAGAGAGGTTCTTTGGTGCAAACGTAATGGTCTCTGTTGCAACACAAAAGGCGACTAACCCAGTCCACAAGGTGGCATATAGTTTGAGCCTTCCTGGATTGCAACTTATCACGAAGAAGTTGGAACTGCCTGTTAAGCTTATATTTCCTAGAAACTTGCTGGGTGGACTAGTTCCTGGGAGCAGCAGTGGCGAGTATATGATGCTAGGGCTTGGAGACATGGTAAGATGTAACTTTCAATAGAAAAGTAGCTTTCATGTTATGAGATTGTAGATATTACATGCTTATGTATCTGATTTCATTTAGCTTTTAATACCATTTCCCTTTTAACAAAGTTCAATTTTCATTATGCGGAAAATGCATATCATTTTCCCATGATTTGGCATTTTCTTGCCACATATTAAATTGGATTATTCTAAGTGCAGCCAGTTTCTCTCTACTATTGGTTCATGATCATTTGATTTTTTTTTAATCTTCATATGTAGGATTCATCAATCTACTCTTATTCAATATACAATTAATGGAAGTTTTTAATGCAAATATAGTGTTTGGGACATATTTCCTATGGATGCCTCAGGGCATTGACGGTTGCTACTTTAATGATCCTATAGGCTATTCCTGGTATGCTTCTAGCTTTGGCACTCTGTTTTGACCACAGAAAGATCAGGGACATGGCTAACACGTTAGAAATAGCTGTACCCAAACGGCACAGATATTTATGGTATGCACTCTCTGGATATGCAGTTGGGCTTGTCGTTGCCTTGAGTGCTGGGATCCTGACTCAATCTCCTCAACCAGCACTCCTTTACCTGGTAAAGTTTCCTTCGCTAATGTATTTGAAGTTAGTAATCTTGACAAGATTATCACCATGATGATTGTTGTCTGCAATAAAATTTAGCAGTATACCAAACCTATCACAAGCATAGTGATAAGTTTTGAAACAAAAAGTGAATGGTGGTGTCAAGAATAACAAAAGGCCTGTTCTTTCAAAGAGAAAAAAAGTACAACCAAAAGAAGAATACATATTATGCTTCTTTGAATACTGGGCTCTTATTTGTCACGTTGTATCTCTGGCAGTGTCCAGCATCTTTGCATTCAACTCATTTAGTGTTCCAGACATCAGAAAAATTAAGACCAAATTGATAAAAAATGTTGATTGAACTGGTTTTTTCAGAGCTGCATGGGGCTAGTTCTCTATAGCTTCAACAAAATGTGAAGCTGGGGATACATAGGAAACCTCTGTTAGGTTGTATAGTTGTCACTTTATAGTTGTATTACTGTCATTTCTATGAAATCTGAACATCATGATCTATTTTAGCAACCATTTCAGGTTTACAGCTACATGTTTTCTTGTCCATAAAAAACTTATGTCTAGTGCTTTTGTTTTCTCCTTGCATTACGAATTAAAAAAAAATTAAACTTATGGATAACCTGCCTTTTCATTTATTATATTACTGCAGGTACCTTCAACTCTGGGGCCTGTTATCTTCCTTTCTTGGATACGAAATGAGCTAAATGAGTTGTGGCATGGACTAAGTCCAGTTTCTAACGAAAAGGCTTATTCAGTGGAAGCTTAACATTGATTAGGTTATAATTCTCCTATTCAACCACTGTATTTTTATCTAGTGCACAAAAATGTAATGCATAAGAGCTACATATTAAAATCTATTATATTGAGTCCCATGTTCACCAGTCATTAGAGTTGCCAAGGACGTCTTGTGGTCACTTTCAAGAGTATCCAAGATATTGAGTTTTTTTAATGCTTTAAAAGCCTAATTGAATTACATGGTTTCCACTTCAACTTCCCTGCACTACATAAACATGAACAAACAAACAAACAAACGATGTTAAGTAAGATGGGGTAGTTGTTTACTGACAAAGATGGTTCATGATAAAACTTGATGTTGGCAAAGCAAGTACACATCACTGTCCTCGGGTCTACTAGTTTATATCTAAACAAAGCTTTCTTTTCTGTCTTTGAGAAAGCTGAGATTATCTGGTAAAGTTAATGATACTTCGTAGATGCAAACATGTTGCAACTTCTATTTCTGTGTGCTCGTGGCCTTTTTTTTTTGGGTAAACTCCACCGGTGTCCAGGACTACTAGCACCCGATTAATCCGGTATTCGGACGAGAGCGACACGACAAATCCTGGCCAAATTAGTGACCTTGTGACCTTTATGTTACATGGTAACTGGAAGAGTCACTTTAATGCTTCCCTTCAGAACTCGAACTCACTCTAGTTTCTTCCTTGCATATATCATATATGCATATCTTCAGTCAATTACAACAAGGAGAAAAAAAAACAGTACTTGAGTGATCTCGAGGTAAAATTCATCTGAAATCAATATTTGTAACAGACTAGTAATGAAAAAGGCTGTCACTTTTTTTTTTACTCACATAGGCCTCCCTTTGGCTTAAAATGTTATCCTTGTTAGGAGAATATTCTCAAGGGATAAAAATGGGAACAAAATAATTTTAGTAATCCATGACCTCTTTGTCCCGACTTTTGTTCTCAAAATGGAGATAATTTTTTTTAATAACTTTTGTAATAATAAAAAATCATTTTACTACAATTGTTTTTTATTTTCTCCTGCTGATGGCAAGACTTGAAGGCAAAACTCCATATTCTTCCCAAATAGACTCTTGGATATGGTCTCAAGGTCAGTTTACAGTCAGGAAAGTTTTCAAAATTCTGTAAATGACAACTGATTGGAGGATAATGATTTGAGAATGGATTGCAACATGATATAGAAATTTCGGATTCCACAACAGTTGAAGATTTTTGTGTGGCTGCTGAGAAGAAGGCGCTTACCTACAATATACTATATCCAAAGATAGGTGCAAGAGGCTAGCACGACGTGCTCCTTTTGTAATACTTTCGAAAAGAATATTGATCACATATTTTTTGACTGTTTGATGGCTAGAGAAGTGTAGCATAGAGCAGGATGCAGGTGGATCAACACTCAATCGGCAAAAAGCTTTTGGAACTCTTTCAAACATGGTAGGAGTCAAGATCATCAGATATAAGTTTATGTTTCAAGAAGAAAGCATATAACACCATTTGCTTTCCTATGGTCTATGTGGCTCCAACACAATGGATGCATATTTCGAGGGGAGAAATTATATATGGAGAATATTGTAGCTATAGCTAAGAGACTAGTGAACGAATGGATGAGATGCTAATCCTTTGATATTCTAATTCTCATGTAATAAGAATATGTAAACCAATATTGCCTTAATAAAATGGATGGTTACTCTTGGTAATCATCCTTTTCTCTCTTAAAAAAAAATTGTTCTCACGTTTTAACACAGACAAAGGACCTTACTGTCGGAACAATTTGAATTTCTCGTGTTCTAAGTTTTAGACAATTGCTCCTTTATTTTTTTTCCTTTATAATGTTTTATGAAGGTATGGTAGATAGCTCATGAAAGATAGAAACTATGGTGTTGATCTATCCCCTATAAGAAATTTCTCGACCTTAATCCTAAGAAATAACCTTTGATCTATATTTTACAACTTCGAGAATAAGAAAAAAAAAACTTCAAGCAGTGTCATCCTTAAAATACTAGACAAATATCATGTTTCCTACTTAAAATGAGGAAATAACAATGAATTTGACAACTTTTAAGGCAGTCCAACCCAAAAGGTTCAAAATAAAATTCCTCACACTTTCTCTTTCTTTTTCCTTTCACCCTTTAGTTCTTTCCCTTCCTCACGCGCGACCAGCCGTCGCACCCCACAGCCCCATCTTTGAACCCTCACGTCGCTCTCCAACAACAAAACACATAAATTATATATCATTTCAAAATTCTCGATGAGACAAAGTCATTGACACCAATTTGATGACTTTTTGCATATTGGACTGTGGAAGGCAAAGTTTTAGGTTCATCATTTGCCCCATTTTTCAATCATGGGAGTTGTTGCCGCCTTACACGCCTGCCTCATTACCTATCGCACCATCCCTAGAGCCAAGGAGGACGAAGATGACCTGAGCTTGGAACTCCACTTTTGTATTATTTGGTGAGCATTCACATCTTGGGAACACTAGATTCTTTACTTACTTATTCTAGCGCCTTCGAGCGATGTCAAACCGCATTGATGCATTCAACTCTATACTAAAATTAGTTATTAGTAGAAACATTAATAGTTAATTAACATTGGTTAACAATCTGATATATACATACATGTATATATATATATAACGGGTGATGTTTGTACTACTCTAATTAAGCAACAGGTGACTAATAAATCTAAGGAGCAATCTACTTAATTTATTGTTAGTTGGTGTGGTGGCTAATTAATCAACTTAAGGAAATTTGTAAAGGAATAGGTGTAATGATTTAGATTGAGCCATAACAATATGCTGGAGTTAGCCTTAAATAACTATGATAGTTAGGTAAGTGGGTGATTAGTTAATCTGATTTGGGAGTGATTAGAAGATGATGTTACACATAGGTGTATTATTTTAGGAATTTAATTTGTAATTATATTAGATAGGAATTTATTAAAAATATGATTAGTTTCAGATTTATAAATTAATATTAATTATTAAACATGAAATTTCCAAATGATAATTATATTATTATTAATTGATCATTAGATCATGAATATAAGTCATATGTGTAATTTATTACAAATATATTATATGAGACACTAATAGAAACTTTTAATATGTTTGATTATGGTATCCTTTAATAGATTTGCTTGAAGGTGGGAGACCTGGCGGCATCGAGCGTAGCCAAAGTGAGTGAATTTTCATAAATCTATATATCCATGCCACTAGTCGATAAGTTATTTATTCTTTTTACACTTGTGATAAATTTTAAGAGTTAATGATAGATATGGTTATCTTAAGGGTTTAAGTAATAAATGTGGAATTTGGTTTTCCGACGTTTTATGGATTGTCATATGATTTTCATTGGATTTGAGTTGATTTATTTTATTGTTATGAATTTGTTGGATGTAACATTATTTATCGTATCTTGAATATGATGTAAAAATCTATAATTTTAAATATGAACTATATAATATCATATTGTCACATATGCATTTACATTAGAGCGTGCATTGTGGTTTGCGTGAGGATGAAGGGTGGCTCTTAGTTAGAGAGGTGATATTGATGCTCGTGGTTAGCATGATACTCATGATTAGAGAGGGATGATGTTGCTCGTTGTTAGCGAGGTACTTGCGATTAGAGAGATGATTTTGCTCGCGGTTAGCGAGGTGTTCTCAGTTAGAGAGGTGTTGATGATGCTCGCGGTTAGCGAGCCCTATCGGTTAGAGAGGTGATGGTGCTCATGGCTAGTGACGCGATGATGGTGGATCGAGAGGGCAAGAAAGTGTCATGACAGTTAGTTATTTTTTGGACCATGCATTAACATGTTTAAAAACTTTCATATTGATTAAAACTATTTTCTTACAAGCTAATCTATGTATGATATAAAACTTGTTGACACTCTGATGGATTTTTATAAAGTGATGTCCATTGAATTGGTTTTTTTGTATTCTTTTACAATTTATGAAATCTTACTACTCAGTGAGCTCTTCATGCTCACCTCTCTATTTTATATTACTTTTGTATGCGAGGAGAAGGAGAGACTCCTCGAGGATGGTTGATTGACTTGCATGCTCACAAAGACACATAAATGGATAAATGAAGGAATTGGTATTTCGACATACCTTGCAGTGGAAGAATATGATCGTCGTTGGCTTTTCTACATTGCTTTAGACTCATTGTTGGAACTCCAATTACGCGCTAATCCAAATCCAAAGTACCCACGTGTCATTGGAATCACTAAGAGAATTCTGTAGCCTCCCGATGTCGATGTCAAACTTCTGAACATTCTAGGAGAAGCACACGCTTCTCATTTTATAGAGTGTATATTGATGCATGCATACTCTAACATATTTTTAGGCATATATTTAGGTTTATTTCGGGTTAATTTTATCATAGCATGCATCAATTTCAATTGTTATTTGCTTCTATTTCTCTAAACAATAAATTTACTCAAGTTTCGGTATTATTTTGCAGAAAACCACTTGAATGGAGCAGAGGAAAGGACATATTCCTATGTTGTTGCCACCATCCCATCGAGATACTTGGATTGTTTCTACTGCTTTCTCCCTTTTTCATTATATGCACATATTCATTTCATTAAAGTATTTGATTATAAACACTAAGGATAGTGTTTAGTTCAAGCTTGGGGGAGAATGCATTTCTTGCATTGCATATTTGCTTTATTGCAATTTAATTGAAGATACATAAAAATCTGAAAAAAATCAAAAGAATCCAAAAATACCATCGTTACGTCTCATAACTCTTGCTTAATTTCTTTAACTTATCTTTGGGTAGAGGTTCAAAGTCACCTAACAAGATGTATGAAAATCGAACACTATTTCTTTTATTGGGTAACACTTGAATAGTCATTGAATCGAGGATTAAGTTGAAAAGGACTATGAATTCTCTTACTATAATTCTTGTTCAAACATGTTTCTAATTTTCTTTATTTAGCCTTGACAACAATTGCCTTTTTTATTGAACATATAAGTATTTATTAAGCTTATAGTATTGTTAAAAAAATGTGTGAAGAAAAAAAATCATTTTTTTGAAGAAAGCTTAAAAACTAGTAAGAGTAAAAAGAAAACAATATGTATGCTAAAAATAAAAGGGTGATACTTGAATGCTATTTGGAACCTGGGTGGGTTCGGACAAGTAAGCTCGAGGGATGCTTTAACACTTGTTGCCCTAAGACCATTTGGTTTGAGAGTCATCAGTCGAAAGCTCGCTACACGGACCATATTGTGAAATATGAAGAAATACTCAAGTACCAACTCAACTACCTAATTCGAAATCTTCATTCAACACCTAAGAATGTTTGGGCAAGTACACCCGTAGGGAATCCTTAAATCCTTGTGACCTAAGACCATCTGGTCTAGGATACATCGATTGAAAGCCCGCTACACAAACTTCTTGATGAAACAATGTATGAAGATTAGAACTACGAAAAATGATTTAAAGTATGCTTACAAATGTGAAAAAAATATAAGCTCAGTTGATACTTACGTATTCGACATTAATGCTATCTTTTTATAGATTATATTTTTATTTTTGCACGAGGTTGGACTCAATTCTTGTATAAATATGTTTGCGGTTTAGAAACTCTACAAAGCATGATTCCTAGATGAAATGACGATGTTCTTGTGATGCGCATAAGAGGACAAAGCGCTAGGAAAGTATTGGATGGACTATGATGAAATTTTCTTGAGTTGTACCAAGACTTTAAACTTGGGGGTATTTGATACATGCATATTCCAATATATTTTTAAGCATATATTTAGATTTGTTTTGGATTAATTTTATCATAACATACATCAATTTTGATTGCTATTTGATTCTATTTCTCTGAATAGTAAATCTACTCAAGTTTCATTATTATTTTGCAGAAAACCCTTGAAAGGAGCGGAGGAATGGCTAGAAGAGATTACACGATGAAAGGAGTCAACTTCTTGAGCAAAATATCAATTTTTGGATTTCACGGGTCGTTATATTCATGTCATGATCATAACAATAACGTTGCATATGTACAAGTGATTGTAACGAGCCACAATTGCATAACACGACCAAGATAAAGAAGCCAAATTTGCCAAAGTCATATAACGGATCGTGACATCCTATCGCTGGTCATTACATTGCATTCCATGGGCCATGAAGAGCATCATGACTTCAGCAGCACAAAACTATATTGGACATCAATCCGTAACGGGTCGTAAATATAGAATATAGCAGCTGCCATTTCAACATTCACACTGATTCATGGGCCATGATATTCCATCATGGGTCTTGATATCCACTTTTCCTAGTCAAACTCGAAGTCTCACGGACCGTTAAATCATGTCATGGGTTGTGACAGATCATATAAATTCGATTTTGAAAGGTATTTTGAAGAGATTTCTATGCAACAAGAACACATAGTATATGATATTCAATTAGGACTGATTTAAGAAGAACAATTAGACAATGATTTATCTCCTATCTCAAATAGTAATTAAGTCATTTGAAGAATATAACATAGAAGGATTCATGTCGTATTCCTAATTCAACTAGGAATGTGTTCTTAGATCAATTTGGCTAGGAAACAGAGCTACAACTTCATGAAAAGACTTTCAATCAATACACAACTCCTTGAGAACTCTTAGAGACTTATTCCTAATAGATTTGAGAGTCTTTTGAAGCCCAAATTCAGTTTAGAGTTATGAAATTGAAAAGAAATTGGAAGATTCTCTAATCCCTCTTGTTAATATGACTTGGAAAAGGACTCCTAACCTGTCCAACTCATTGAGAATCAAAAGGAACATATTTTGACCAAATTTGTAAGTGTTTTGAAGGTTAATCAGCCCAAAGTCAATTACAAATTTGAAGAGTTTTTCCTTGGTTTGATATGGAAAGGTTTTCAAACTAAATCAAACTTTATGGAAACTCTCTACACCCTTTGGAGGCTATAAATACACATTGAGAAGCTAGAATTCATACCATGGAAGAGGCCATGAGCTGAGAAGAAGATATACTAAGATCCTACAACCAGACCTCTAATTCAGATTCCCGCGAACCTACCTTTCATGGTTGTGACACCGATGACACGATGAAGGCATGAGCTGCAATCACGCCCGTGCTGATCATCACGACCCCTGAATTTTCTTTCACAGTCATGGGTGCATCTACGCTGAGAACACCCATTGAAGTCATGATCCTTCAAGAGTATTTCATGGCCATTAGCAAATGAGGCGTTGGACGATGACACTTATGATCACGTCCATGAAATCATTGTCACGAGTCGTGAAATCTCGACGAGGTTGATAGTATACTTTTAGTCATTGCCGTGAAAATTCTGTCATGGGTCGTGAAATCTCGATCCTAGAAAAGTTTTAGTTGAAGTTAAATTGGTCATATCTTATTTTTTTGAGGATTTTGACTTGTGATAAGTAAAAATCTGATGAAATTCTGATGAAAACAAAGTCCAAAAGGTAAGGACTCTTCTCAAAACATGAAATATTTGAAAATCTACAAATAGGACCCCAAGAATTCATTGTGGGGTATGCTTCAAGCTTGAAGAGAGCCTAACGAAATTGATTCTTTGAGATCTTGAAATCTAGTATTCCTGATAGAAATAGTAGATTATTATTTCTCTTTTATCTCCAAAATTGATATATGATTCCATTCAAAACATTATATGGCATGCCAAAGTTGCATCTTGGAGATGAATACTTAGGTGTATGGTCTATTCAATTGTCATCCTGAAGAGGAATGATCAATAGTTTAGGAAATATATTTTTATGCATCTTAATTTTTAGTAGATGAGATTGGCATACTGGAGAGGAATGAACAAGTCCATCTAGGATTTGGGTAGATCCTGTTCCACATAGGAGTTTGAGTAGAATTAAAATTTGATTAATCTTATGTTGAATCATAATTTATCCTTTATTTTATACTATCTCATCCTAATCTAGTGCTTGCTGTCATTACAATTTTTGTTTTATCTTATTTCAGTAGGGAACTTTTTTTACTTATCTATTTTGAGATTTTTCAAATTTGAAATACAAGAAGACAACCATCCATTTTGGATACAACTCGAGCAACTCATTCCTGAACAAGACAATCAAGAAGCATGTTACACTTTGATCCGGAGATCGAAAGAACAACATGAAGACTACGGAAAGAAACGAAGATGACTTGAGAAGAAGGAAGAGCTATTTTGAATTTGAGTTGGCAATGATAGATTATGTATCTTCCAAGTATAAGAATGCAGAGTCCAATGTAGTCCTCCCAACAACTAATGCTAACAACTTTAAGATCAATCCATCTGTTGTGAGGATTGTCCAAGCTTGTCAATTTGAGGAAGCACTTAATGAGAATTCATACATTCGTCTGGACAATTTCATACGCATTTGCAACACAATCAATTGCAACCATGTTTTTTATTATGTTGTCAAGCTGTGTCAATTCATCGACAAATTCATTATCAAGTTTTGTTCACCTCCAAAAGCTGCAAAGATGAGAAACAAATTGAGGTCATTTAAGAAAGAAAATGAAGAAGCTTTGTATAAAACTTGGGAAAGATACAAGGAGGTGCTGACAAGAGGTTCTTGATCACGGAACACTACTGCGACAAATCTTAGAAGACTTTTCCAATGGATTATTTCAAGAGGATATAGACAAATTGGCTGTTGGAGGTTTAGTTTTAGGGAAGAAAAGTCTTAAAAAGATATATGAGATCATTGAAGATATAACACTCAATTCTTGACAAAACAAAAGGTTTAGAAATAATAGAACAAGAAGTACGCTCAGTGTGAATTCAAACTCCAACAAATGAAGTTGAGGTTCAGCTAAAGTCACTCAAGTTCGAACTTTTGATGAATTGCATCATCCAACAATGTGAGTTATGTGGAGAAGGACATCCCTACAACGAATGTCCCAAAGATAACAATTTTGATTCAAAAAGAAATTGAGAATGCTAGTTTTGTATCTAGTTCCTTTGCTAGGAACAATAACTCTTTTAACAATACTTATAATCCGGGTTGGAGAAATCATTCAAATATAGTATGGGGACAAAATAATAATATATTTAATCCTCTCCAATTGAGCTCCCAACGTCAATTTGCTGAGCCGAAAAACAACATGAAAGAGTTGCTGACCAAGTTCATGACCACCATTGAGTTCAAGGTGTCCAATTGACATGCATCTACTCACAACCTTGAAGTTCAGATGAGTCATCTGGCAAACATCCTAGAACGCTGAGCACCAAGAGCATTACTAAGCTATACATAAAATAATTCAAAGGAGAAGACCAGAGTCATTTCGACAAGGAATGACAAATTAGAATATCCTAAATTCCCTTATGATCAACCATTTGTTGAGCCTAAAAGT
The DNA here is from genome assembly GCA_001647135.1 of Pontederia paniculata. Lineage (NCBI taxonomy): Eukaryota > Viridiplantae > Streptophyta > Magnoliopsida > Commelinales > Pontederiaceae > Pontederia > Pontederia paniculata. The sequence continues at coordinate 11,784 of LTAE01004277.1, read as the reverse complement.
CAAAAAGGGATTGGAAATTCAGATAGATAAAGATCAATCCTTCATAGACGCACATAAACAAGGATGGAAAATTTGCTGACCCTATATCAGAGAAAGGTAGATCTTTACCTTATCCTCAAAAATACAAAAAAATGACAATTAGATAAGCAAATTTTCATATTCCATGAGATCTTCAAGCAATTACATATCAATATACACTTTCACAAGGCTCTAAGACAATTTTCAAGCTATGCAAAGTTCATAAAAGAGGTACCATCAAATAAAAGGATAATTGAAGAAGGAATTATGAAACTCGCCCCTAGTGTTGTGATATTTGCAAGAGAGATTTACCTAAAAAGATGAAAGATCCTTATAGTTTTACCATCCCTTGCACCATAGAGGTTTTCATTGCTTTAAGACACTACGTAACCTAGGAGCAAGCGTAAATCTTATACTATCCGGTGTTCCTCAAGTTGGATATGGAGATCTGAAGGAGTCTAGTATTATGTTGGAATTTGTTGATCAGTTAAGAAGCCTCGAGGAGTTAGTAAAGATGTTCTGATGAAAGTGGACAAGTTTGTATTCCCTACAAGCTTCATTGTTATGGACATGAATTGTGATGATGAAGCTTCAATCATCTTGGGCAAACCCTTTCTAACCACAGGAAATACAATGACAACAGGACAAGTAACTCTTTAAGTTAACAATGAAGATTTAAGCTTCACAAAGACTCATTCTTTGAAACACCCTATTAATCTTTCTGCGTGCAATGTCATTGAAGTCTTGGAAGATGATCATTCTAATGAATAATATTGCAGCATACTTCAAGAAGAAGAAATCATAGAAGACAATGGTCTCAAGGATTTAGAGGATCTGTATAGATATAGTGGAAGATGAAGTCAAGATTTTTTCTCCAAACCTAGAGTTCAAAATATTATCTTCTTCCCTCAAGTATGCTTTTCTTCGGAAGAAATCTTACCCAGTGTTCGTATCTATCTATTTGACAGAAGAGATGGAGAAGAAACTAATTGAATGCTAAAAAAATTACGAGAAAGTAATTGCATGATCTATCTCCAATATTAAGAGAATTTCTCCATCAATCTAAATGCATAAAATACTGATGGAAAACAATAGCAAACCTACTACTTAGTATCAAAGTAGATTGAACCCAATTCATGCATGCTAATATGATATATAAATTCGCTAATAAGTGCACTAATCACATCAAATAATAGAGAAAGTGAGTAAAAGTAATGTTTCCTTGAAGATTAATATTAGCTACCTATCTAGTCCCACTAATTAGTAAGAAGATAACTGAATTTTTGAGAAAATTTTTTTTTTTAAAAAAATAAAAAAGAAAAAGAAAAAAGGAATTTTTTTTATGACAACAAACTTTGAATTGAGATGAAAAAAGATAAGATAGGGATAAACTTCACAATATTAATCAAAGTTCAATTTTAATCACATTCTTATAAATGAATCAACTATTTTAATTCTAAATAGACTTATCATTCTTCTTCTAAATGTCTTTCCTAGACTATTCATCATTCTTCCCCATATTGCTAATCCAATAGACTACACACCTAAATATTCTTCTCTAAGGTGTATTATTTAATTGATAACAACTTTGATAGAATTTGCATGGGATGAAACACGAAAGAGTAAATTTAAAATAAAAGTGATTTTTATAAATGACAATTTTATTGTGTTTTATTATTTAAAAAATTTTGAAATAAAGGAAAATTAATGAATAATTAGTTAATGTAAATGTAATAAAAAAAATTATTTAATAATGTTGAATTTAATAGAGACAATAAAAATTAATATAAAAAGCAATAGATATTGTAAATTGTTTCATTTTATAATTATGTGTATGCAGTTTTGTTATTTTTTTTGGTGAGTTTGTATTATAAGACTTGAGGGGTAGTCTAGTGATTTGAAACTATTACCTAATTCTCATTTAATTGAATATTTTTTATGAACTATAAGCCCTAACATTTTGCTCTTGCCTCATCATCTCTGTTTATAGCTAGTAGTACGTGGGACCTTGTACACGAGATATATGCTCGTCTTCCCCTCGGTCTCCTCACCGGTTTGCTGCACCAACCATTCAAGAGTTGTTCTACTATCTTATTCATGCAGATCATACATACATACATACATACATACATACATACATACGTTATCTCCGATAGAACATCAAAATATGTACTTCTTCCAAACTACCAGTATCCATTGAACGGATTTTAGAATTCTTAACTTCCAGAATACATGAACTAAACCAGATGACCATTTGTATGCTTTATGTCTTCTTTTCAAATCATTTTGAGCAATCCTGCACAAAAAAATCATTTCAGATTCATCAAACATATTTATGCTCATGAAAGAAATCCGTGAATGTAAACTTGCTATTTGATAAAGAATTATATACCTAGGAATGATGCATTATATGGTTAGTCCTCTTGGGTGGTCTCCGCTCCATAAACACTTGCTAGCGCAAGGATAATCAGACAGTTTAAAAGATCAGGTGCCTAGCAGATAAGTGTGAAATTTGCAAATCTTGCCAAGATGAGATAAGCTTTTCTTTCATATTCTTGTTTTTGTTTGTGAGGATGCAAGATAACATTCTTCATACTACGGCGAAGGAATGGTTTTAATATGAATGGTGTTGACACAGGTTTTGGAGCTCAAATTTTTAGAACCTGATACCAAAGTGGCAAAGGGCATCAGATCAAATTTGCAAACAATTTATTAAATTTACAGAAAAACTGCAGTACATTTGATAACAATGAAAATGCCGTAGTTGGTCTCTCGTCTGCAATTAGTTGATTCACCGCCAGGAGCGATGAGGCCTCAACTTTTTGGTGGCCGTGATTGGGTGGCTTTCTCAGAATATATTTACTGGTCAAATTGTGTTTATCAAAAGAAATTAGTCTATACTAAATAAAAATCTAATGACTACTCCATAGGGCAAGTAAAAATTCAAGTTGTCTTGGGAAGAAACAAAAGAAAGCTTTGCTTTTAAATGTCAAATGAAAACAGGTTGAGGCCGAAAATTCACAAGGCAAGATAAGACTGCAGGAGTATGAATCCTAGAGAATTATTTCTATACCTCAGTGTCTTGGTAATGCATAAGAGCTAAGAATTAAAGAAACAACATTCATGATGCTTCAATTTAACAAATGGCCCATTGATATTAAGTCTTGGAATAGTTTCAAAACATGAAATTCCTTCAGAATTGAGATGCACGAAATGATAGAGTATGATATCTTAATGATATTTCTATTCAACTAAAGTAATAGTCAGAAACTCCATGATCAGATAGAAGAAGGTTAGATGAAGCATACCTACTACTTTGTTTTGCAGATAATAAATGAATCACAATTCCGCCGGTCTCTCTAGTTGAAGAAATACCACAAATGCTGAGTACTTTTATCTATTCTGCATCCCTTCTTTATGAATGAACCAGAAAAACAATATATTATGAACCACTCAAGTTAGCAAATCTACTAAATTGTTTGAAAGAATGTATTAACGCTGTCGGTTACCTTGCTTATCATATGAATAGATCAGCTTGGACCTGATCAAATCTTCTTAAGAAATGACCAGGTATTTCTATTCACGCATTTAGACACACCAAAGAAAGCCATCTTAGTGTCATACTTCAGCTTGCTAATTTGTAGACTATCAAAATCCAACAGCAATATCCCAAATCAGATTTTGATATCTGGCATTTTGTATAATTTCTTTAGTAACTTATGAGCTCCCCACTTTCTTCCTGGCCTTGCAAAGGCTTTAGCAATGAAACCAAGAGTATTACCTGATGGTTTAAATCCTCTTTCGTTCATCTCTTTCAGTAACATTTTCACCTGAGTCCCATTTAGTAGCTTGGACCACCCGCTAATCAGTATATTGTAGGTGGAACAGTTAGGAGGCACGCCTCGTGTTTGCATTTCATTGAATAATTCCCTAGCTTGATTCATCATACCAACCTTAGAAAAGTCACTGATAAGCACATTATAAGTGCTAACTTTAGGTACAAAGCCTTTCATCACCATTTCACAGTAAACTCGTATGGATTCCTTTTTATCACCTTGTTTGCCGTAACCTGAAATTAATATATCATAAGAAAAATTATTCTTCTGTAGCCCCATTTTCTGCATTTCCTTGAGTACCTTGTCTGATTCTCCTATTTTTCCAGCAGCTGAGAGGCATCCCAAAAGAGTGTTGTAAGTGGCAATGCTTGGGACTACACCTTCAACAACCATTTGGTCATATATTTCAAATGCTTTATCAAGATGACCGCTTCTGCAGTGTCCTAGAATAAGGATATTGAAAGTAGTTGTATTAGCTTTGATCCCTCTTTCTGACATATCTCTCAGAACACTCTTAGATTTTCTTGTCATCCCCACAGAACAAAATGCATGAATCACCATATTGTAAAGAGCTATATCTTCACCGAGGCCAGTGGTTATCATCTCCCCATATATTTGTGTTACAAAATCTGTCCTCTTACATTTAGAGCATGTTATCAGCAATTTCCTTAGAACTGAAGAATTTACACGCAATCCCGTGGCAACCATTTCATTGAACATATCCATAGCCTTATCTACATTTCCAAACTCGCATAGACTGTTAATTAAGATCCTATAGGTGAAAAGATTAGGGACCAGACCAACTCTCTTCATTTCTTGACCGAGATTCCGAGCATGCCTTATTCTTTTCTCTTTGCAATATGCATTTATCAAAGTATTGTATGTTGCATGATCTGGGTTCAAGCCCATACTTTTCATTTCATTGAGTAGAGCCTTTGCTTCTCTTGACTTTCCATGAGCACAAAGTGAATTTATAAATACATTATATAAGACAGTATCAGGAAATAAATTTCTGTTCATCAATTCTTGACTGAGATTGGAAGCATCAGAGATGTTCCCCATCTTTAAAAGCCCATCAATCAAGGAGGTATAGTTAACAACGTCCAACGGCAGGCCCTTCTTTTCCATATCCCTAAATAAATTCTTGGCATGATCCACCCTGCCAATTTTCATCAAACCATTCACCAAAACATCAAGAACAAAGTTGTTAACTTCGACTCCATTACCAATCATCTCTGCGTACATCTCAAGAGCTGCTTTGTGATTCTTTGCTTTGAAGAATCCATCAATAAGTGATGTATAGGTCACGACATTCGGGAGAATGTTTCTTTCTTTCATCTTCCCCATGACATCAACAGCCTCATCAAGCATTTGCCTCTTTGCATATGCATTAACAATTGAAGAGTATGTAAAGACATTAGCTGTCAGTGACTTACTGTGCATCTCGAAAAGCATTCGCTCCGCACCTTTGATGTCTCCGCACTTGCAATGGTGATCAATGAGAGCCGAATACGCAATGCAACTAGGGACTAGATAAGTGGAGGAAGCAAGCTGAAATATCTCTTCTGCCTCATCTACCTTTCCCATCTTGAATAGCCGATCCATCAAAGCTGTGTACAAAGGCAGATCCATAACAATGCCTCTATGAACCATTTCACCATGAAGAGCCAAAGCATCTCTGGTTCTCCCAGCTTTAAACAAAGCAACCATGAGGGCGCAGTAAGAAACATGGTTCGGGGCGACGCCCATCTTGTTCATCTCCCTGAAGAGCGCATAAGCCTCAGGCAGTCTCCCGGTCTCGCAGAGACCATGTATCAGCGCAGTATAAGTGGCCACATCCGGCAAGATTTCGCTCCTAATCATGTCCTCGTAGAGCAGAAAGGCCTCTTCCAGCCTTCGCCTCCTGCAGTAGGCGCCGATGATGGTGGTGTGCGTTACAACATTCGGCTCCAAGCCTTGAGCAGACATCTCCTCCATCTGGCCCTTGGCCGTGTGGAAGTCTCCAACGCTGCAAAACCCGCTAATCAAAGCGTTGCAGCTGACCAAATCGGGAGAAACGCCGGCGCTCCTCATTCCGTCCGCCATGGCAGTGGCGTCTTCCATCGTCCCGGCCTTGCAGTAGCCGTCAATCAGCGTGTTAAACCCGACTGCATCCATGGAGATTCCGGCGCCCCGGAGCAACATGTCCATCAGGGAGCGAGCATCCTCGGCCGACGACGAACCCTTCCGGCACAAGCCCGCGGCCAGGGTGTTGCAGGTGATGACGTCGAACGGGATGCCTCTCTTGGTCATCTCGGACACCAGGGCGACGGCCGAATCCGCCAAGCCCAGATGGGAGAAGCCCCAGATGGCGGTGTTATAGGAGACGGTGTCGACTTGGTCGGCGGTCCTGAGGACGGCGAGGGCAGGTTCCAGCATGCCCATCTTGCAGTAGGCATGGATGAGGACGTTGTGGGTGAAGAGGTCGGGGCGGCGGCGGCGGCCGGAGAGGCAGAGGTGGTCGTAGAGGGCGGGGACATGGGAGACGAGTCCAGCGGCGTTGAAGCGGGAGAGGAGGGCGTTCCAGGAGAAGAGGGAAGGGTTGAGGCGGAGGGATCGCATGAGGTGGAAGGCGTCGACGGCGTGGGAGAAGCGGCCGCAGGCGAGGTAGCAGCGGATGAGGGCGCAGAAGAAGGAGGCGTACAGGCCACATTTGGACGGAGGAGGAGGAGCTCTTCTTGCTCTTCCTCTGCAGAGCAAAGAGAAGGAGGAGGAGGAGGTCATCTATCGATAGGGAGGGGAAGGGCGGAAGGGAGATGGAGGAATACATTTCCCATCAAAATTGGATTCTGCTTTTTAAGATTTTTTTAAAAAAATATTAAGAGAACCTATAATCATGCACGCCTTGTCACATTACAAAATATTTTTATTAATTATATAATTAATTTTTTGACGAATCAATAAGAATGTAGAATGATTAAAACTTAAAAAAACTCTTTTATGAAAATGCACAAGTCGATAAACATAAAATGTTTCCAAACTAAACTGTCATCTATATGTGACTACAACTCAATAGAAGATTAAAATAGGAAGATGAGACCAAGAGTATCATCATTCATATACAAGCAACGGTCATCACGAACATTAGTAGTCGCACACGTCATCAATTAATACATTACTACATACTACTCATCTACAAGATCTAATATAAGAGAAAAAATTCCCCCATGAGACATAATGCTTAGTACGTAAGGCAAACTAATAGATATAAAATATGATAGCATTAATAATACAATTAGATGAGGACTATATAAATTAACAGCATGGTCTAATAATAATTGATGAGCAATATCACATGTTATCTTGAAGGGTTCAATACTGAGATCAATGCAATAATTTCCTTTTAAGCAATACTCAATACTATGCTTTGAATAAATAAATCAACGATATACTCTGAATCAATAGATCAATGATATGCTCTAGATAAATAAATCAATGTGATACAATGCTTTGATTGACATTCAATGCTTTGGATCAATGTTCTTAATATTTGACTTATTCTATTAGTGACTTTAAGGTGACTTTGAATTAGGCTCATGAGCACTTTGGAGGTTCGGCAATAGAGGTCAGTGATGATGCACAAAGCACGACAAGGGCCCACAAGGGGAAGGATGCTCGAGAAATCTTTTTTTATTGCAAGACGAGGAGAAAGCCAAGTAACAAGAACTAAGTAGTGGATGATCTACCCGTACCTTAATAATATGATTATATAACTTGGCTCCCAAACTACGCAATGCATGGCGACCTCATCTTCTCTTTTATCTTATCTAAACCCTTTCTTTTTTTTCCCAATAATAGTCCTTATAATTACCATAAGGAATTCTAGGGTTTCAATGTAATAAATCAAACACATCTTTATTTTCTACCTTTCAGACACGGGTTGTGTTCTATCATGGAGCCGGCTGTGTTAGCACGTAATGTAGCGTGTTAGCATGTAACGCCGGCCATGTTAGTTTGTAACTTGGGTCGTGTGCCATGCGATGATGACTTGAAGAACTTCAACATAGGACACGGGCAGTGTCAAGGATGACGCAGACCGTGTCAAGAATAGACATGGATTGTGTTCCGCAGTCGGCGCGTCGTACGGTTTCATTGCTATGGATGTCGGACGTGTCCGAGAGGGATGCAGATCCATGTTTTAGGGTGGCTAGGGTTTACTTCACGGACACGGACCGTGTCCGAGTTGGACGCGGGCTATGTCCGAGTTGGACGTGGGTCGTGTTTCACCACTCAGGCTACGCCGTTCTCACTTTTCGATGATTTAACCTATGTTAATTATACATAATTTTGCATGCTAATAAATTTTAATTTAATATATATTATGAAAGGCATTAGGGATTATAAGATTTGCATTATTCTAATCTAGAGATCAAACCTATCATGCATGATTCTGTAAAACTTTATGTCTAAAGGGGATCCACCTCTAATCACATACCTAATTCTATAGGGTTGTTCTTCGATTCTCTAACTTTGTTCTTCTTGAACCTCGTTCCCACAATCTCCATGTTGTCCTTGGTCGCCTTCACGTTCTCCTAACAAGATTTTGATCTAACTTAGATGAGAGGGAGAGAGAAGGAGAAAGAAAACCTTAAGAGAGAGAAATAATCTCTTACCTTTGCACCTAGTGGGGAGAGAAGAGAGGAGAGGAAGGGAGAGAGAGAGAGACTTTCGTGGCTAGGACTTTGAGGAGAAGAATGAAAATTATGAGAGCTCTCTACTCTTATAGGGTGTCATTAGGGTTTTCTTAGTCTAACACCAATTAAAACTATGTTATTTTTATTTAATCCCAAAATTAAAATATTACTATTTAATTACACCATGGATTGTCAGTTATCCACCCTAACACATGCCATGTTGAGGATCAACAAGGACCTGGTGTTACACCCCCTTGAACCCTTTATCAGTAGGAAGAGGTGTGCTAAAGAAGTATTGTAGGGGTTTTTCGAAAGTATCAAGTTTAATTGTTGTAAATATATTTTTTTTCTATTGTCATCTTAAAATTTGAAAAGCGATTTCGATCATTCTACTCAGTCGATATACATCAATCATGAGTTAATTTCGATTTAGTATCAATAATCTAGTGTTGATCCTACATCATACCTAATTATGACGGTTAAAGCTCACAACAAAAAATTTCTATGTACACAAAGTTTAAATTGGAAACTTACTTAAGCAAGAAGCTAGTTGTCACTCCATCTCAATTTTAAGCAAGAAGCTACTTGTCACTCCATCTCAATCTCCCTCCCCCTCATTAGTATTCCATTTGTTGGAGTATTAAAATTATTATTTTACATTTATCATAATATTAAAATAATAATTATTAATAACATGTCCTAATATGCTTAGGTTATTATTATTACTAGTCTTTGTATTTGATGATAATTGTAATACCTCCAAAATCAAATATATAACATATATCATCATTGTGCCATTCAACAATTAATATTTCCTCTTTTGTTTATGCTTCTTGTTACATTTATTGTTTTTAACGACTTTGGATGTGTTTTTAGTAGAAGCGCTCATCATTACACCAAAAAAGTTTCTCTTTTATCTGATAACTCTTTTGGTGATCGTAGCTTAATCTTTATCAATTTTTTTAATAATTATGATAGTAATAATCTTCAATAAAAAGTTCACTAAAATTCCAAATCATAATATCATTGCAAAAGAATCTTTACATAATACTAAATTGGATCATCATTATCCTCTCGCATGATCACTAGATAATCATGACAACAACATTTAATCACATTTTTTGTTCTTCAAATACATTATTTAGGTTAGAATCCTACAAAGTCATTGGTAGAATGTAATGCCCCCAAATTCACACCCAACCACGTGGCAGAATACAGACTTGGAGACGCTATGATATTCTTTTTTGACTTAACTTTAACCAAAATGCCGGTCAACAATATGGACACATAATAAAATAGAACAATACAGGAGTAATAATCTTTAAAAATAGAACTCATGAAATAGTCTAGTCAAATAAAGTATTATATTATATTATTCCATAAATAAAAGACAACTGAAAATAGTACATGACTTGATAAAAACTCAAATGACCCTAGACTAGATTATTAGCATATGCAAGCCTTCACACTCATGAGTATCTGCGTCACCAGGTGCAATCACCTATCAGTTGTATTCATCGTCTGCAAGATCAAAAGCAAGGGAGGCAATTCTCGTATGAGCGATGAAGCCCAATATGTAAAGGAAATATATAAATAATCATATATAAAAGACATTACAAGAAGCTGAGATCAAGATTAATAATTCCCCTTTCCATTCACTTTACCTTTTAGCCTTCTTATTTATCTTTTTCATTATTTATAATATCCTTTATTATTCAATTATAAGAACCTCAATCACATTAATGCCCAATCGCTTTCTACTCAATAGGTTCAAGCTCAATTACATCTTTTACTTAGGAACCATTTACTCTTTTGACTATTTGGTGTCCTAAGCCATTCAATTAAAACAATTAATTAATAGTCAACCATTAACAATCATGAAGGTCATTGGCTTTTGCTCCAGTGCGATAAAAGCTAGCTAGGCCTAAAGAACTCGTTAAACAATTATTCCCAAAGGAACCTAATTAAATAATTATTCTTGAAGGAACCCAGTTACCCCACGATTAAGATTTAATTCATCGTGAACAAAATCATAAACTTCATGGATCAATTCAATCACAACAATATTCTTTTTAGATCCTTATCATAGGACTCTAGGTTTCGCATTTGATACATATATCAATCAATCAAGAAAATAATCATGGAACATACAAAAATAATAATTAATAAACTATAAAAATTATTGTAGGCTAAAAGTATCCTTCACGGCCCATGAAACTTGTTTTCATGGACGTGACTTAGCAATTCACGATTGTGAGAATGACTTTCATGCCCGTGATTGAATGATCGAGTCATCTCCTCCAACTCACGGCCCGTGACCGAGTGTTTGATGGCCCATGACTTATGGGTACACAACCATGACCGAAGACGCTATATTCTCACAAATACTTCACGGCCCATGACGCTTGTCTTCACAAGCATTACTTAGCAGTTCAAGGTTGTGACAATGACCTTCACGGTCATGACTGTATCCATGAGTCTTCCGTCTAACCTTCATGACCTATGAATCTTTCGTCACGACCGTGACCACACTCGCCAAATGCCCTCATGGACGTTTTCACATTTCCCTTTCTCCTTTTTGCATTCTTTTATGTTCTTTTCATATAGAGATTTCCATATCAATTAAATCACTAATATCTTATAGGCTATACAAGGATGCTACATCATCCCGATGAACATAAACTATTATTTATAATCCGGGTTGGGTAAATCTAATCACACTAGAAACTAAATAGGGAATAATAGGCATGAGTATCTTCAATATAGCATGAAAACCGATCATAATTATTCTAACATGAAAATCATATCTAGAGATGTCTCTGTACTATCTCATACATATGATAAATTCTATATTTGATCTTCCTAGTTACATACCTATTTGCGTTGGGGGTTTTCTCGTTTGTTCCTTGAGTTCTAATTGTCCACGCTCCCTTGAGATTAGCAATGTCATTCTCCTTCATGTGCTCCTAATGGAGTTTTAGCGAAGAGAAGGGGAAAAAAAGGAAGAACCATGAGAGGGGAAGAATTCCTTACCCATGCACTTCTGGAAAAAGAGGGAGGATGAAAAGGCTAGGATGCGTAGGGCTTCTTTTGTGAGAGAGAAAAGAGGATTTCTCTAACTTGGGGTCTATTTATAGGGCTTCTCTAGGATTTTGTACATTGTTGTTGAATCTAGGATCCCGAGAATGTTTTGAATTATCACAAATTTGTAAGTGAACTCAGTCTGTACTAATGAACTTGTTTGAGCTGATTTCTGT
>LTAE01004276.1:0-27017 GCA_001647135.1 Pontederia paniculata | reverse complement strand
TCCTTGTAGAGAGAGAGAGAGAGAGAGAGAGAGAGAGAGAGAGAGAGAGAGAGAGAGAGAGAGAGAGAGAGATGGTCTTACCTAACCACCTGGTGGGAGAGAGAAAAGAAAGGAAGAGATGCTACGCTAGGATTTGAGAGAGATAAAATAATGAGAGGTTCCTCCTCCATTCTAGGTTTATTTATAGGTGTTTATAGTTAGGGTTTCTCCAAGTTTTAGTTTAACTCCAACTCTTATCTCTAACCCTATCTCTCTCTAATTTAATTGAGATTCCAACAATTAAAATTTGACCTATTTAATTTAAATTTTGGTTTTATAAAATCATGGGTATTACAGGTTATATATGGAATAGGTGCCATTCGGGAGCCCTAATCCGATAATCAGAATCCAATCCTTTTACTGCAATTGGTATCAAAGCTTTTCACCGCTGACAAAACTTCTTCTCTCATTCATCATCGCCCTCCAGCTCACTTTTATGATCCCGAAACCCAGATTGACTGCTGCAACCTCTGACAGTTTCTCTTGATCGCTGACGACGCCAAATAGCTATCGTAACGACCTGAAACACCATCCCTTGATCACTGATTGCCATCGAAGATCAGACGACACCACGCTACGATACACCAAATTGAGGATGCAAAAGCTTTCCTCTACAGCTGTTGCACGCTCCTAGACGTTCAAATAACATCTGATGAAGGTCGTATATTTATCTTCGATCAAATCTTGTTAATTGGTAGTTACCCTCAATCCTAATTAATTTTTTTATCAAATTAGATCCTCGTTGATGTTTAGATCAAATCTCAATCCAACATTCTTGTTAAGTGTCAAATCACAACTGTTATAACCAATGCTAAATCTGAACCACAAGAACAAGAATCATTATATTTGTTTTAATCATAAACCATCCATTCGTTTATCAGCTTATGTATGTGGCCCATTTGACAAGTAATTATCTTTTATAGTCCATTTCATATAATTTAATTTTATTTAGAATTATTAAATAAGATATCATATTTTGATTCCAATGAGAAATATTCAATTATGTGGAATAGTATACATCAATTGATTATGGGATTAATTGATGAAAATTATTGCTTAGAATTTTTTTATTGATCAACAAAATTGTTGCTATCAATCTCGTTTAGAATTGATTGCTAATTTTGGTATCATCATTATAATTTTGTGATCACAGCCACTTTATTAGTTTTATAACATTAGTTACTGTAAAAAATTTGTTTGTTTAAAATTGTGGCCCACGATTAATAGTTTTCGTAAGGAACCAATTATTTTAATTTCTTTAAAATATCATTTTCCTTATATATTGTTCCCAAATATATATATATATATATATATATATATTATAATTTTCAAATATTATTCTGAAAATTTATAAAATTCAACTTTTGAATTTAATATTTTTAGTACTTGTAAGTTTTATTGTTTAAATATTATATCCCTAAACATTGTTTCCGAAAATACATTATTTCGTTATATATAATTTCCAATCATATTTTTCTAAAAAAATACAAAAGTTTAATATTTAAATTTAATATTTTTTTGGGATTAAATTTTATCATTTCCATAAATATTATTATCGATAGTATAATATTTTTTTTGTCTATATTATTGTCGAAAATATTATCCTTAGACAAAATTCAGTTTTCGAATAAATTATACTAGTTTAATATATTCAATTGCCTTAAAAAATGTAACTTCATTTTTAAATATAATATTTTTTTATTCATTATGCTATACTTGGATTATCTTAGTATCAAAATTTCCAAATTTAAACCTTATCAAATTTATATAATTTTTGCTAAACCAATTTTTGAACATTTCCTCCGAAATTAAGAATATTTTTTAATAAGTTGAATTTGTGAATATTTTTATATACTTGAATTACTTTAAAAAAATTGAATTACAATTATATCAATTTTTGTCTTACTCAATTTTCAAAAATTATTTTGAATATAAATTTTAAATTTATTCTTTCTTAACAAATTTTATATAATCTTTGTAATCACAATTTTACACATTTACTCACAATAATTAAATTTTCATTTAGAAAATAATATTTCTAAGTTTGTTGTCGCTGAACTAACCAAATTGAATTATTCTAACGGCACCAACTATGACACTTGGAGTCGTAGAATTAAATATGGGCTTGTTCACAACCACTTACAAAATTGCAACACTTAAAAAAAAATAAGGCAACGAGAAAGCAAGGAACTTCATACTAATGTACATGGAGGACAATTTTCATCAGGGTGTTTAAGATGCACCAAAGTGCATATGAGCTTTGGGAAGCTCTAAGGAGAAATATGTGTCTAAGAGGGACATGGATATGCAATTATTGTTGCACAAATACACCACATACAAGATGAAGGCGAACGACAATGTATCTAGTGACATCAAAAAATGAAGAATTATCGTGATGGCAAAGGACTTAAGGATTGCAATATGTGCTCTACTCGAATCATTGCAAATAACTTTAGTCCTGAATAGCATGCTACCGGCCTTTCACATGACCACTACAACTATATGTGTGAACGAGTCAATCAATAAATTGGCGGAACTACCAACCATCTTGGCCATTGAACAAGACATGACGAAGAAAAAGAGAAAAATAGAAATCTTCGACGTGGAGGATATTGTTGAAGGGCAAGAGGACGAGGTACATGCCATCCACCATCACATGAACATTGGGCCAAACTTCAGCTCAAAGAAGAGGAAGTTCAAGTCAAAAGCATGAAAGGCTCCAAGAGGGTCTTCTGTGGAAAATTTGACCATTTCAAAGCCAACTATCTTGCACAATCTGGACAAGACCAAAATAAGGGACTACAACATGGACAAGGAAACGGGCAACTAAACAATGACACAAGTCCGAGTAAGCAGTTCGATCTCTTCTCCTCTCCTCTTCTCTGGCGGCAGTGAGGTCTTTAGGGGCACGGCCGCCCACGCCTTTTGTTGCAGGATGCACTGGGGGCTACAAGGGTGCCCGTGCTTCTTGCTGTATGGCACGCACTTACTGTTGCACCATTTTTTTAGAGAATTATATTTGGTAGAGAATTAATGATGTTTCAATTATTTTTTTGTTTCAATCTTTTTAAGAAATTTTGGTAAATATCATCATACTTCGGCTACACAATTGATATCATTCACAAAGCACGTATATGAATTTTCATTCTTAGATATTTAATATTTGTTTTCTAGTTGTTATTTCATTAGAAAATTTATATACTGAATTATCTTGATCTTAACATTTAGTTATTTAAATTTATATATTAAATATATTGCAGAAAAATATTTCCTTTAGAAAATAATCGTTGGATGTATAATAGTACTAATCCTGATCATAACATACTTACTACAGAATTTTTAAATGGTGTTCAAAATTTTATTAACTTTGTTTGTGAGTCGTCTTAGTACTTACATGAAAGAACAATTAGATATCCATGTCTAAAATATTTTATCATGAAATATTAGACAATCAAAATGGTTAAAATCTTATTTATATAGAAAGGGCTTTAAATCAAATTTTTGGTATTGGATTGAATTTGCAGAAGAAATACCAAGTGTCGACAATAATAATATTTATCATTTTTTAGAGAAGATGATATGGTTCAAAGATATTAATTTTTTCTTTATGATGATGCTACAATAGAATACGTAATTTAGAAATCACTAATACTACCAAGAAGAGACACCTTATTATAAAAAGAAGAATTTTATAATTTACTCATTGCTTCAACTCAATCTTTATGATAATGTTATGAAACTCATTCTGAATTATCATTAGCTGTCAAAATATTAAGTCTCAAATCATATCATAATATATCACATGCATATTTTGAGATATTTATGCAAATATCAAAAGAGGTGACACCAAGTGATGCACAATTTTCATTGAATTAATATTAAACAAGAAGACTTATTTCTAAACTTGGCCTACAGTAAAAAAAGATTTATTGTTGTCTCAATGAATGCGTGTTATTTTATCATCGTGACTATGATTTGAGATAGTACAAGTTTTATGGTGTTAATCTTCCAATGTCAAAAATAGATGCAATAATGAAGTTACAAACAAAAGGGTGTGTTATTTACCTCTAATTCCAAGACTGAAGAGAATATATCCTCCAATTGGTTCAGAGTAAAAATTAAAATGGTATGCTCAACACAATACTAAAAAAGGATTTATGATTCATCCATCCGATGGTGAAGCTTCAAAATATTTTGACCAATTGCATCCATAATTCACATATGATTCTAGAGATATAAGACGACTTTCGTGCAAATGATTTTATTCCATACAATCAATCATCATATTCTTATTTTTGTTGTTATGTGATAGTTATCATATATAATTTACCTCCGGGAGTTTATATGATAGCTTCATATATGTTTTGGACTTGCATTATTATTGGTCCTCATAATAAAAAATATAAGATAGATATATAGTTGCAACATTTAATTGATGAGCTAAAGAAATTATGGAATAATATTTTCAAATATGATGTGTCGAGTAAACAAAATTTTATAACTAAAGCATCACTATGTGGACAATTAATGATTTTTCTACATACGTAATGTTATCGAGATGAATGACCACAAGTAAGTTAGCATGTGTATATTGCATGAATCAATTAAAAACATTCACTTTAAAGAATAGAAGTAAAATTTTATGGTCCGATTGTCATCGTCAATTTCTGCTGATTGATCACTTATTTCAATAAATTAAAAATTTCTTTAGAAAAAAATAAGATTGTTCATGATTGACTGATACCAAGACCGAGTGATTCGGCATAGATATGACCATAGCTGACTGACTTGAAAAGAAGTATCAGAAGCAACAAAATAGATGATATCTTGATAGTTTCAAGCTTACATTAATTTGTTACATAATATGACTTTGAAAAAATTATTTATTTGTTTTAATATAATTTCATATGATTTGAGAGAGCATTTTTTGTAGAGGTAATTTATCTATATTACCTGGTAATATTGTATTAAATTACATAGGTCCAACACATTGTCTTATTTAATTGTTTTAATTTATAGAAAATTTGAATTACCTAATAATGCAGATTGCTTGTGAACTGACGCTTTGGATTGTCCATGGGAGAGGTGACAATCCATTGCCACCTCGGTGATATATTTTTATTTTCACATTCGTCCTTTAAAATTTTATTCAAATAAATGATAAAAATAACCAAATAAATAATAATATAACACTTTAGTAATTTTATCATTATCATTAAAAGAGTATTATTATTTATTTATATTAATCAATATGATTAATTAATTATAACATATTATTAATATATTATAAATCATACTTAATTTATTATTAATTATTGTAATATAATAATAATTTAGAATAAAAAAATGATTTATTATTATTATTATCATTTTTAGAAAAAATATGCTAATAAGTTTTAAAATTTATTTATTTGGTGTATAATTTTATGAGTTTAAGATATATATATATATATATTTGCGATTCAACTTCACGAAATTCAAATCAAATTTATATAAATTTGCAAACTTAACTACTTTGTTCAAGGGTACTTTGGTAAAAAATGTATATTATTTTTTAATCTTTTCTCTATAACAAATAAGATAATAAAGATTGATAGACACATTATCTATGCATAGTGAACAGAGAAATGTACATTGTCGATAAATTAATAAGTGACAATCTTTTTCAGAGGCAATGTAGATTGACAGATAATATCAAATGACAATCTAGTGAACGCAACCTAAAGGATGAGTTTGGTGTGATCCCGTGTACACTGATTGAATGTATAACAATTTCAATACTCATTGCTTCAAGAGGGTATCATCCATCTTATCTAAGGCACGAAAAGATCAAGAAAAAACTACTTGGATCATTGATCAAATGTGAACATAATTATGTGCAAGTGGTCGATTGAGGGCTATAAGAGAAAATGTGAAACGACAAAGAGAAATCACATATATGATCAAGGCGCATGTTTATACTATGACGGTCATGTATTTAGAACTACCCTTGCAAAAAAAAAATTACTACATTAAATTTTATTTTAACAAGTTGTTATAATTGTGAGTTTGTTACAATATTTAATTTTAGTAATATCTTTTTGTAGAAGAACGAACTAGGTAGAAAGCCAAATGAAGATGAAATATTTTTCTCATATGCAAAAGGAGAAAACATGGAGTTCACACAAAAACATATATAACAGAAGGAGTTTAAAACTTGTTTTTTTATATCGTTTTCCTTTTAAATAAAGTTGTTTTCCATCTATCTCTAATTAGTTATTTTATTAAAAGAGTTTAAAACTAAAAAAGTTGAATATTTGACTTAGTGTACTCAAGAGGGAATTAACCTGAGGAGTAATAGAAAATTCTGGACTCAACATGTTGACATCTACAAGGACATGCTTATGATTGTGGATCTTATATTGACCATTCTAATTTTAAATCCTCCCGCAAGATAATCGTGACTATCAAATGCAATAACAAATGGAGTACTTCAACATCAATTACAACAAAAGGAGGAATATGAAAAATAATTACAACTTAAATTAGAAAAAGTTGAATGAAATCAATGTAAACAATAGAAGTAATTCAAAGAGATGAATATGAATTGTCAACAAGACAACAAAGGAATAGTAAGAGGAGGAGGATGAGGAGGAGGATGAGGATTTGTGATCTATAGAAAACTTTATTAATTTTGTACAAAAATTGTGCGATGTGTATTTGTGAAAGTTTGTCAAAATTATTATGATCA
The DNA here is from genome assembly GCA_001647135.1 of Pontederia paniculata. Lineage (NCBI taxonomy): Eukaryota > Viridiplantae > Streptophyta > Magnoliopsida > Commelinales > Pontederiaceae > Pontederia > Pontederia paniculata. Next base: position 20,248 of record LTAE01004276.1, on the reverse strand, counting down.
TGATGAAGAAGTTTATGATGTGTGTATTTGTAATGTATTTTGAGGTTGCTACTATAATTATATATATATATATATATATATATTTATTTAAATTCGAGGGTGTTTAAAAACTGTCTCAATATTGAAGTAGTCCACTAAACAAATTGAGACGATCCTGAGACTACCTCAAAATTTTGAAGACCGTCTCACTTTGGGGTGGTCTACTTGACCGCCAATGGTCTACGTAGATCGACTCAATTGAGGTGGGGATTGCCAATAGGGACAGACACATATGTGTGTTGGGGGCATTCCCCCCTAACTTTTTGATGATTTATTAAAATTATATAAATAATATTTTAATTTTAGAAGTATTAACATATTGACCCCTTTAAATATATAAATAAATTAGTTTTAAAAATATAATAAATTAAATAATAATTTTCCATCAAGTGTCTCGATTGGTGGTTAAATTATATATCCATATCTTAATTGATATGGTATGCATGATTCTTGAAGTAAATGTAAATTAAATTTACACTAGATTCTTTTTACTTTGTATTTATTTAAAGACTAAAATAAAACTTGTAATTTGCATTTTTTTAACTATTAATTAAATATCTTTTATTGATTCTACGTATTGATTAAATGTATCACAATTTAGTTCTTAAAGTTTTGTTGTACCTATAAATTTATTACAATAATTTCATTTGAAAATTATGATTGATGACATCGTTGAGCATTTCGATCATGATAGAAATCTTTTTTATTTTAAGTTCCCATCACACACACACACACACACACACACACATATATATCCCAACCTTTATGTCTATGATTGATAAAAATATAAATAAAAAGGCTATATTTATTTGTTTGTAAAATTACCACTAATTTTTACTCTTTTAATTTCTACCATGACTATATATATGAAATAATAAAAGTAAGACAACTTCTATCAATTTGTTTCTACCATTTGCTGTTTATATTAAAAAATGTTGAAAAACTTTTCTAAGTAATTTTTATGATTTAAAAAATTGAAATGCTCTTTTCGAACGTCAAAGAGCTTTAATACTAGGTCTTTTAAATTTTTTTTTCAATAATATTAGTTACCAAAAAAATATACTTATGTTACTTTAAATTATTATGTTTAGAGCTTACGATGTCTTGGCCCCCCTAATTTTTTATCTTGGTTTCGTCCTTGGTCACGCGCTGACATCCTCTGTCTCCTTCCTCCCTCGCCCGATGTCTCTCTCTCAACGGCAGCCTTATGAGAACCCCCACCTCACTTGGGAGATAAGGGGAGGGCCCTCTCCCTCTTCTGATGTGAGAGGAGGGGCCCTTCACTCTCGTTTGTTAATTTTAATATTTTATACATATAATATTATATATATATTCTAAAAAAAATCATTATTATTATATGTCCATATGGCAACCCATGTTAGCAAAGTGACTTGATAACTTGCTATTACTGGTTAAGGGGATCATTTTGTTATAAAATTTAACTTTGAGGATGAAATTATTATAAAATAAAATTGTGGGATCAATATGTGATCGAGGCAAAGTTAGTTGACCATCAGCGAAAATTACTCAATATGTCTCTAACTATATCAGCATGAATCCTTCTACATTCTATTTCGACTTTTCATTAAATTTAGGATGTATTTGGGATAAATTTTTTAGAAAAAGTAAAGATGCTTTGAGACAAATTAGTGTGAGCCAAGAAAAGCAATAAGAAGAAAGATTTTTCAATGAAACTTTAAAGAAAAAAATTGAAAAATTATGCACCAAATATTCTCATATAAAAAAACAAGTCATATATTTTAGAAAAGCACTTCGAAAAAGCTCTCTCAAAGGTACCTTTATTCAATTCAGATAACACATGGGATTTATCTCCTGTAACATTTTGAACTGAGAACTTTGCCATCAACTTATTTTTAAATAATTATAAAATAATATTTTTATCTTTAGTTCTTTAATATAAAAAAATATTTAAAAGTTAAAAAGTAACAACATAAGCTTAATATTTTATAATAAATTAAAAATAATTATTAAATATTATTTTATTCTTATTTCATTTTTATTTTTTAATATTTTTATCATACAAAAGAATTAAATGTGGTATTTTATAGTTATTAAAAAATTAAGTTAATAAAATTTTGAATGAATTTCAAAAAGGATTTAAGTGTTAAATTAAAAATTAACTTTTATAATTTGTGTATAATTTAGAATTAGACATGGAAGTGTTCCTTTTTATTTTTACTTTTTCTTCTTCACGACACCTCCCAATTCAATTTGCACGGTGTTTCTTTTTTGAGGCACACATAAACTTCGAGCTTTTGTTTTCTTTTGATTTGCGATGCACAACACTTCATCGCCATCGGCCGGCGCTCCGGCGGCGGCGGCGGCGGCCAAGACGAAGGCGGGGGCCTCGGCGCAGCCATCGGATGCTTCCCTCAAGCGCAAGCGCGGCGTCTTCCAGAAAGATCGTACGCTTTCTCCTTTCTTTCCATTGTTATACATGTTTTCCGGTCTCAATAGCTAAATCTTGTTTTTGTGAGAATCTAAAATTCGACTAGTCCAATTCGTATCTTTTTATGCTATTTTCTGGGGCTTCTGATGGATCTGGAGTTGCTTTATTCCTTAATGGCGTCCTCAGGGAAGGATGGAAGTGGTACAGTGGATGAGCCGGAAATGGCATTTGTGCACAAGCGAGTGCCACGGGGGTGGGGGTTTGTTCCTGTGTTCTACCCTTGGAACAATTGAAAGGTGACTGCTTATTGGAATAGCGAAAACAATTGGGAAGAAATCGATCTCAAGGTTTTAGGAGGGGGACGATTTCAAGAATAATCAATAGGGGAAGTGCAAAGTTAACCGAAAATATAATCCTAACCAACCAGTTCTTGGTAGAATATGGTTTGAATCCCAGGTTTGAACCAGTTTCTACATTATTCGGCTTTCGCGATTCCACTTGTGTAACGGAGGAAACTAAAATTCACCATCCAGATTTGGGTGGTGGGAGCTGAGGAGTTTGTTCAAGATTCCAGATTAGAATGGATGATGTGATACTTAAGAGAAAAAGTACTTAAGTCGATATTTGTCTTCATTATTTTCTCCATAGAAAATTTCCAGTGATGAAGTGTATTATTCTCTTTTTTAAACGGATGAAGAATATTATGAGGGGGACGATTTCAAAAAAAAAAAAAACAATTGGGAAAGAGTCGATCTCATGGTTTTAGGAGGGGGACGATTTCAAGAATAATCAATAGAGGAAGTGTAAAGTTAACCGAAAATATAATCCTAACCAACCAATTCTTGGTTGAATGTTGTTTGAATCCTAGGTGTCTTCCTTGGGTCTACATTATTCAGACTCCAGTTTCTAATTTCGTTGTAATAGGTTCGGCTTCCTCGATTCGACTTGTGCAACGGAGGAAACTAAAATTCACCACCCAGAGTTGGGTGGTGGGAGCTGAGGAGTTTGTTCATGATTCCAGATTAGAATGGATGATGTGATACTTAAGAAAAGAAGTACTTTGATGATATTTGTCTCCATTATTTTCTCCATAGAAAATTTCCATTGGTGAAGTGTATTATTCTTTTTTTTAAACGGATGAAGACTATTATTTTCTCTTAAACATTGTACTTATACTTCTGTTACTTCATCTCATGTAGTATATAATTTCTCAAATTATAATTTCTTTTTTGAGATTGAAAAGGATGGTTGCCAAAACTTTGCAACCATCCATATTTAGTAATGAAAGGACGGGATACACATGTTTACAAGATTACATTGAAGATTACACTTATCATGCCACCCAATCTTTCACCATATGTCTTGAAAAAGTTACACATGTTTACATAGCTCCGTTCCCCTCTGAAAATTTCACTGAAGACTACACTTATCATGCCACCCAATCTTTCGCTATATGTCTTGAAAAAGTTACACATGTTTACATAGCTCTGTTCCCCTCTGAAAATAACTCCATTATGTTGGGACCATATGGATCGGGGAATATACTTTGCCACTTCGTTTTGACTTTGATTAATTTTTCATCATGTATCCTCTTTTCACGTCTTTTTTGCTATTGTTATGTGTTTCCATTTATTACGATTTGACCAAATTTTCTAAACGAATGGCTACCTTTTCTTTGAATGTTCAATTTTTACCATGAGAATTCTGTTCTTTGTTCTCTAGGTATTTTGCAGTTTTATTTCTATAAGAAGCTATTAAGTTGATAAATTTCTAATCATCTCTTGTAAATTTCATACCATGTAGTGCAACACATGATGTATGGGTTTGGTGATGATCCCAATGTAAGTAATTTTTTCTCTAAACTCAAGTAATGGTTTTTCCGATATTGGTTTTGGTGTATAATATGCTAGAGTAAGAATTTGGGTCTATTTACATTTTAGCATTTAGAAATAAGACTTTATGAGTAAAGACAATATTAAACTGTGATGTTGGCAATGTGTGCTTGGGCGAGATCAATACAAAGATGGGTGACCCCTGAGGAATTTCTCTTATTGCAAAACATTTGGATACATTTCATGAATGGTCCTAGCCCTCCAACTATAGTGATTGTATTTGAATTACTCTCCACCTTTTTTTTGCATAGAATGTCCTCCAATTCTTAATTTTATACATCTGACATTCCTGTAAGCAGCTATTGTTGGTTTTTGCTGTCTCAGCGCTAACGCGGTGCACTTTCACTCTCTTCATAAGAAAATAATAAAACATGACACATCATAAGAAACATAATACGTAATTTACTTTTAAATATATATTAAAAAGATACCAAAATTTTCAAAAAAATAAGATACCATCTGACGTACCTCCTTTGCTGTAGCTGGAGGGGGAGGGGGGAGGGGAGCGCCAGCTCCCAACCAGTCTCCTCTGCTAATTAGAGGAGGTTGAGGAGGGGGAGGGGCAGCATCCCCCCTCCACCTCTCCCTCTGCATTCCAAAGTGCAGAGAATACAGAGAATACGATGGTCCCCCTCCAGACAAAAAAAATGATATCTTCTAATATATATTGTGTAAATTATGTATTAAATTTTTTTATAATGCATCTTTTGTTACTGTTTTTCGCTGATGTAGAAGAGAGAGAGAGTGCATGCATCAATGCTAAGTTAGCGAAAACCGGCACTAGCCAATTACAGGAACGCCAGATGTATAAAATTAAAGTTGGAGAATGTTTTCTGTAAAAAAAAGTTAGAGGTAGTTACTAAGGTTCAACAATTTTCACGAGAACTGTTAGTAAAGCTATATTGACAGTCCTTTAAAAAAAAGCTATATTGACAGTTCCTCTCTGGTAAGGGTCATTTGTAGAGATCCAAGTGAATGAAATGTGCAGCACCAATAAATCCATGAAAAATTTGTAAAATGGCATAAATCCCATGACCATTACAGATTGAATTTCTAAATCCATGGACATGGAGGCAAAACCTATTCTCTGATACATGACTTCTGTGTTGAGGACACTATTCATTCATTTTTAGGAAAGGACACTATGCATTTAAGCATATTTTTTACAAAGTAGTTCTAGTTGTGTCAGCACTGAATTTGTTTTATATGGAGGCTTTAAAGAGGTTGAGATAAGTAGTTGTAAGGAGATGAAGCAAACATCAATTGCATATAGCATCAATAAGATGTGCTAATGTAAGGTAATCAAGAAAATTATGAAGGAAATTAGGAAGACTATTAATGCATATATGCAAGGAGCATTTAATGCCAAAACAAAGAGGTTATTCCGTTATCAATACTCAAGCTTTTATGAAAAGAGGAAGATCAAGTAACTCCTTTCTAGAAACAATCACAAAGGAGGTTCTTGCCTCTGGATGACAAAAAAGTAGCAATCATTTCAGATGTTCATTGTAAAAAGATCCATGTACTATAGTTGTTCCATATTACGTGTTGAAACTATACATGGAGAACAAAGGGCGTGTGCAATATGGCACGTCTCTGCTCATGGCCCAAGAGGTTTCCAAGTTTGATATTCACCAATGAGACCTTTTATTTTCTAATTTATCTTTCCTTTTACTAGGCCATGGTCTCCTTTTTTAGCAAAAAAATTGTACGTGTAATGGTTTAGATCTTGCATAGTTCTTTTAGAATAGATCTCGGATAAGGAAAGGGTAGTTTAAATTATATTCTGTCATAAGAGATCTATATCTGAATTTAGCACTTACTCTGCACATTGTTTGCTTTACAGCCTCTTCCAGAAACAGTTGCTTTAGTAGAGGACATTGTTGTCGAATACATCACTGACCTGGTAATAAAATCAATAGCTCACTTTTAATTGTTTCTCACACTTTATTATTATCCTTGAGCCTAATATTTCTCAAAAGATCTTTGATTCTGCTGCTGTGACCTTTAGTATTATCATCTCTAGCAATGTGATACAATTTACTTCTTTTTCAAGAGCACTAAGAATTTTAGCGGCCTTGATTCTACAACAGAATTCTTTTATATATGACATCATAAGAACTTTTTTTTTTCTGAGAAGAAAAAGGATGACTCCAGATAGTACGGTTGTCATCCATGTATATATAAAACTATGAAAGGGTCATGTACAAGTAACCACCCTCGAAGGGAGGGCTTTCTGCAACGAAAAACGAAAGGCTAGAGATGTCGAGGATATCAGACCTCCTACCCAAAACCCCACTCCCGAAGGAGAAAAGAAATATGGTGTACAACGGTCTCAACCTGACAACTCTCCCCACAAAAAATGACCCGGTTACGCTGGAGCCATATGGCCCAGGAACCGGCCAAAAACGTCGCCAGTAATGGTCTCCATCCCTGCCTCCGGCTCGCCATAGCGCGTATGGGCCTCCAAAAGTCCTCTGTGTCTGATGGGAAAGTGAGGAACCGACCCGATTGGTGCCAAATCTCCCGTACCCTCGAGCATCGAAAGAACAGGTGCATAATGTCCTCCACTGCATCCCCACACATAGCACAAGATGTCTCCGCCTGGGGTGCCCATCTCGCTCTGTATGCCCGGGTGAGAAGTCTGCCACGCCTCATAAGCCAAGCAAAGATCTTGACTTTAAGAGGTAGACGCCAAATACATCTGCAGTCCATCTGGAGCTCTCTCGGGATGGTGACATCTGGGAGGAAGTGCGAATACAACCTGTGGGCCGAGTAGGGCGCTGGGTCCCAAACTCACCCATCATGTCGTGAGGGGTCCGGCCGGAATGGAGCAATCCTCTGGTGAAGAAGAAGGAGCTCTGCTATGCCCTGGTCCGACAATGTAGATCTGAATACTGGGGTCCACGATCCCGATCCCCTCCCACCGATCTCAGACCATGACTCTGCCACTGATGCTGCCGGGTGTGCCGCTAATGCTCCCAATCGAGGAAAAGCAGTCTGTAGTGTACCTCCCGGGAGCCACTCGTGCTACCAAAAGGAGAAGGCCACCCCAGAGCCGAGTGACGACCTCATGAGCGGACGTACTCGTGGGAGTAAAGCTGCCACTCCACTCCAGAAAAATGAGGCTCCTCGCGGAAGAATGATCCTCGAGTCCCACGATAGCTCCCGTCCATAGCACATGCTGAAAACCGTCTGTCATAGACTGTCCTCTGGGCCCATGATACGGCCCGCCCACCGGGCTAAGAGAGCCCAGTTGGCGTAACGAAGATCTCTGACGCCTAATCCGCCCTGTGATGTGGGCCACATCATAAGAACTTGATATTTGGAGTTATGTGATCTGAATTCTTTTGTTGTTAAATTATGTATTATATCAGCATAGTAAATTGCACAATTTTAGCATTTGAATCAGGAAGTAATAAAATATTTTGAGCACATCCTGTAAGGAAAGCCATTAACTTTAAGTTTGTAAAGATGCATTAACTATGGAACTTTGTAAAGAATTGAAAAGGTGATTAATCACTATCCTGGAAGACCTCTTACCTGTTAATGATTATCACAATCTCAATTTGAAATAGACATACTGTGAAAAAGGAAGCTTGAGGGTTAGCAACCTTGTAAACTTTTATGTCATGTCATTCCCATATGAGATCTTTCTTCTCCCTGTTACTTTCATTAATTTCTGGTGAAGCCGCTTTGAGCTTGGTTTGTAAAGGATAGGTTATCAATTAGAACCAACTTTTCGCTTACTGATTAAAAAAGAGAACATGCTTCTGATGGCTTATAATCTTTATCCTATCAGGAATAATTTGGCATTGAAGAGAGGGGGACTCCTATACTATGAAGGTCTAGTTTGGTCACCATTTTACTCATATTTTTGGGTGGAATAATTGTGTTTTAAATTCAAAATGTTGGGTGTTTTAGTCACACTTGACAAAAGGAAGTTTTAAGGAATTTGAACTTGTGCTAATTGATATTTTGGTTCCTTCCAAAATTTGAAAGGAGTGACTTTCTTTTAAGCAAAATAAACTAATGAATCTGAGAATCACCATTGCAACATAATCCCAGTTTTTCATCCTTTTTATTTTGTATTCTTATTCCTGTACTAGACATAGTGCATCTAGTTGTTGGATAACCCTTTTTTATTAGATGATCATAAATTTCTCCAGAACTTGGTCTCTTTTCTGCTTTTGAGGAAAGACAAGGATGACTAAGGGGCTGTTGGTTAATTGCATTTGTTGCAAACACCAAAAATCTTAATTGGCTAGCTGTATTGACTGCATAGAGAATTGTGCTGAAAAGTCACTTACAAGTAAGTTCACTTACAACATACAAAAGCAAATAAGAAAGACAAACAAAAAGAAAAAAAAACACAAAGACCAATAAAATAATAATGTTAAAAAATAATAATAATCACGTAGAAAATATACTTACATATAAATGTAAAACAAAATAAAATGATTAAAAATGGAGTCCCTTGAAATAGTATTATGGAAATTTTAAAATAATAATAATGATGATATATAATTATGAAAAACACATTAAGTGATTATTGAAAATAATTCTACAAATTAAATAATAATCAAATATAGTGTGAGAGAGTGTGATGGGGGTCCACCTAATTAATGGAAGAGCGAAGGAGAGAGTTTGTTGTGGAGTCCATAGGAAGAATGAAAAAATGTTGTTATTATATTTTATTTAATAATTTTTAAATTCTATGAAATACGACTATAATTTATTTCAAATAAAAGTTAACAAATAAAGGTTAACAAATAAAAATTATCTAACATAGTCAATAAAAATATCACTAAGTTGTTAAATTAAAAAATCCAAAATAATAACATAATAGTAAAATAGAATATTTAAGAAATCACATTGATGTAAAATTATACATTAAAATATAATCGAAATTAAAAAAATAAATTGTTCTTACTAAAATAAATTAAATCTAAGATATAAATACTAAAATAGTAAAGTGAATAAAAAATTAAATCTTAATATACAAGCATATTAAAAGAAGAAGAGAAAACATTGAAATAAAACAGTAATTAAAACATGATTCTTTAAATAAATTTATTTAAAACTAATTTAAAGTAATAACATAACACTAAATGAAATAATTTATAAAAAAAGACCAAAAAATATGCATTAAATTAAAATACAAAGTTAACAAAAGATATTTTTTTAATTAAATAAATTAAAGAAATTATATAATTAAAATTAAACGTTCACATAATAAATTATTCAATTTTTAATTATAAATATTACTTTTGTTCTAATTATTTATCATATACATCATATCCTAAACTTCAACCAAACAACAAAGATCATCACAGAGTTTCCATTTATAACTATTTACATTTCGAATTTTCAATTACATCAAACCAAACTACCCACTAAGTTGCTCAGTTAGTAATCAAGGTATATTACATTAAGGGTATGTAATGGATAGAAGAGGGTAAGGGAAGGAAAGGGAGTGAGGGGGGGGGAAGGTAATGGAAGAAAAAGGGATGGAGGATAAAATTCTTTACCCTACATTCAACCCCAATTTGAAAGAAATAATTTTTGGTTAGTTAGGTGGGGAAAGGAGGTTAATTTTTAACTTCCTCTTCAAAGAATTTGCTATCCAAACAGGGGTAATTTTTACTCTCCACTTCATTACCCTCCTTTCCCCTCAATCCAACCACACCCTAAAAGAGAATGTACAAATACAAACAAAACTCTACAATATGTTAGTGATTAGCTTGGATCTTTAGCTATACTCAAAGAGACATGGTACTATCATGAATCTTGAGTAGTTCACTATATAGCTATACATCATTTTGATTGTTAAGTCGGAACTGTTAAGGTTGATGAGGATTGTCTAGGATCATTTCTTTATGTGGGAAGAAATTTCTTTGATAGGGTAATGGATGGTTACCAAGAGTAACCATCTTGGTAACCATCCAATTTATTTAGACGATAATGATTTACACTTTCATGTTACAGATAATAATATTTAACAACCCTTTCATTCTCCCACGAATTATTTTTCCAATTTATTACATGTGGAGTAGGCTGAATAATCTTGCAATCACATTTTGACCTATATCTGTTGGCTCCAAGTGTGAGACAATTAAATTCCTTTTTTTTAATAAGGAGACAATTAAATTATTGTAGGTGCACAAAGCTCAAAGTATCGCATCAAAAAGAGGAAGGCTTTTGACTGAGGATTTCCTGTACCTAATGAGAAAGGTATGTCAATTTATTCCTCGTAATTTTTTTGTGCTTTTACCTTGTAGTTAATTGACTACTGTTTCCTTGCCTACACCATTATCCTTTTGACCTAGTTGTGAGAAGACGTCCCATGCATAATTAATGTTAGGGATATGTCTATTTGCGATATGTGGGCCTTTCTATTTAATGTAATATACACTCCCATGTTTGTATGGCTAAAATGGATGTATATTAGAATCGTAAATGGCAAATGAAGTTTTATCTGAAAAAAGAGTTATTAGTGTGACTCATCACACTAATAGAATTATGATATTATATGTAAGTTGGACATTGAATATTCGTGCATTCGTTTTACCCGTCATATTTTAAGGTTTCGTCATTTCTAATGTATGAAACAGGATCCACCAAAACTCCGCCGGTCTACTGAATTACTTTCTATGCACGAGGAACTTAAGCTAGCAAGGAAGGCTTTCGATGTAAATGAGGAGACACTAGCAAATGCTGACTGAACCAAAGATCCTAAGTTTCTATTATAGAACTACAATTAATAGTTCTTTTTCCAAGTAACAACTTTTTTCCAATTTCCAGTGTACCGCCAATCCAGATTAAGCTCTCAGGGTGAAGTCTTCGAAATAGTTTGGTGAATGGCATTTCAGAATGTAGCGTATGATTTGGAAATCAAGAGTACCTAGATGATACTCCGGTGGCTGATTAAATGAAAACGACTTTTGAGGTAGGGTTTCACAAGTAGCACATGGGCTTTTATAGGTTTTGGTAAATAATTGATTTGATAAATTAATTTTAACTGAATTTAAAATATAATGATGAAATTAATTTGTTAGATAAGTTCTAATGAGTGTTTGGATAAATAAAATAATAAAATATTTTTTTGATAAAAATATATTTTTATTAATTAAAAATCATTCAATATTATATTACTAAAATAAATTATAATATTAATTTATTATGATTTTAAGTTTTCATGAATAATTTAATTTGATAAATTAATTTTAATCGTATTTGGATGAATGGATAAGTTTATTGGGTGTTTGAATAAAAATATGAGAATCAAAATAATAAAATATAATTTTTAATGAAAAATATTTTTATTAACTAGAGTTCATTTAATATTATATTATTATAATAAAATATAATATTAAATTAGTACACAATTATTATAATTATTTCTCTCATGCAAATGCATATAATTTTGTGCGTGAGATTATGATAAAAATAACTAATTATATTTTTTATTTTATTTATTAATATTATATTATATTGATTATAGTATAATATATTTTTACGAAATTTAAACAAAAAGTAATTTAAGAAAACATAATAAGTGAGATAATTAATGATTTTATAGTTATATTATCATGTTAGCATAAAATTAAAAATTAAAGTCAAAAGTTAAAAATAAAATAAGAAAAAGGAGAGAAGGGAGCGAGAGAAGAGCGATCGGAGGGGTCAAATCAAAAGAAAAAAGATGCTCGGTTCCTACATATAGCAGGAATCAGATCATGGGAATTTGGATCACATGACCTCCAGTTTTCATCTCGGGTTTTTATGCTAATTCTATCAAATGTTACATCATTTGGTGAATCGGTTAGAATATGTCCATAATTAGATTGGGTTAAACAACCGTCATTGTGCCATGGTTTGATTTGGTCACTTGCTATCCCCATTTGTCTGTGAGCTCGACTTGCTCAGTGTACATGTTTTTTTTTTTTTGTTTTGCTTGTATTTTCAATATATAGAAATGTTTCTATGCATTGTGCACTGTGTAGATTAATGGTGGACCTCATTCACTTGTTCTTGAGTGTCCCATGGGGACCGTCACTTCTGCCATGGGAAACTTTTCAAACTCACTCCGAGCATTTGTGGAGCCAAGGTCATTAGTGGTCACACGAGGCATATGGTTTCAGTATAATTACACCATCTTCTAGGTGAGAGGTTTTATAGAGATAACATTGTGCACAAACATGATACGATACTCAAGAATAGTATTTTGAGTGACCGAAATAATATATTGATAATTAAGAGAAACGAGATTAAAAATGAGATCAGATAGCGGAATATCAATCTCAAGATTATCATAAATTGAGCAATCGACATTATAAGTTAATGGATTTAATTATAAATTTATCTTGTAATTAACAGCGACAGTTCCCGAAGAGCGATTGTAGGAGCTTCTTCACAACACAAACAATTAAGCCAGAATTTTAATGCATTCAATTGTTCCTCAAATAATATAAACCAATAATATTTATAGGTTCCAAAAAATTCTCTTTGACCAGGAGTAAAACCCTAACTTAACTTACAAGTAAAGGATACTTCTTTTCTAAAATAACAACTCAATTCCTATCAGGACTCTAAATAAAATATTTGGTCCTAATAAATTTCGAATTTTTGGATTAAATAATTCAGTCATGAGTTGTTTGCGCCTCATCATGTGGAGACTCTTCATGTAGCCAAATTTGTAATATATGGAGTAGTTGAGCTTGATTCAGAGTCTTCAATTCAGTTTGAAGATAATTCTTCACAACAACCTGAATTTGTTTCGCCCACAATCTTGTTATTGGACCAGTACTCAACTGCAAAAATTCTTGACTATCTTTAACAACATCTTGATCATCATATGAAGTCTCTTCCTTATTATTATGTTCAATAATGTCAGGTCCAAAAATGGCAAGTTCGAATTTGACAAATTCTAAATTTATGTTATCTCCAAATTTGACAGCTTTCGAATTAATATCACTCTCCTCGTCTTCAAAAGGATTCATCCTCGAATCTGCACTAACATCAAAAGGAGACAAGTTTGTGATCTTAAAAGTAGAACTCACTTGAGACTTACCTTGCACATTCACCTTATATGAGTTATCATTAATTTTCATCAAGATTTGAAAATGACCATCCCCTCGTGGATGCAACTTTGATTATCTTTCTTGAGGAAATCTCTTTCTTAGATGCACCCACACGAAATCGCCGGACTGGAAACTAATCTTCTTTCTTCCTTTATTGACACGAGCAATAATTTGTTCGTTCCTATGAAGAATATGCTTCATGGTATCTTCATGAATCTTCTTAACCAATTCAGCCTTCTTTTCGCCATCTAGGTTGGCAACCTTCTTTCACCAGTAAATGGGTCAGATCTAAAGGGGTTAGTAAATTAAAACCATAAACAACTTCAAAAAGAGTAAATTTAGTAGAAGTATGCAAAGTCCTTATTGTATGCAAATTCAATTAATGGCAAGCATTCTTCTCAAGACTTCAAATTTCTTTATCGTAGCACGCAGTAAAAAAACTCAAGGTTCGGTTTGCTACCTCTGTTTGTCCATCAGTTTGCGAGTGGCAAGTGTAGAATATAGTAGTTTTGTACCCAACTTACCTCACAGAACACGTCAAAAGTGGCTCAAAAATTTTACATCTCTATCACTTACAATGATTTTAGGAATTCAATGTAGACGCACAACCTCCTTAAAGATCTGCAACATAAGTAGCATCATTAGTTTTACGACAAAGAATAAAGTGTGCAATCTTTGAAAATCGGTTAATAACAACAAAAATAAAATCTTTGTTGTTCCTAGACCTAGGCAAGCCCATAACAAAATCCACAGAAACATCAGTCCATGGGTGGCTAGGAATGGGCAGGGGCATATACAGTCCATGAAGTTTAATCTTAGATTTGGCATTTTTGCATGCTATGTAGTTTTCACAAATTTGTTGCACATTTCGTTTCATGTGAGGCAAAAATAAATGCTCTTTTAGAAGTTCTAAAGTATTCAAAACTCCAAAATGTCCCATCAATCCTCCCCCATGTGATTCCTTAACAAGCAATTCACGCATAGAACATTGTGGAACACATCTTATTCTTGTGAAATAAATAACCTTCTCAAAATCAGACTTTTCACAAGCTTTGAACACAAGAGAGAAATTAGAATCATTCTCATATAGTTCCTTCAAATACTCAAAATCTAAAAACCTTGCATCAAGCAATGAGATAAGAGTATACCTTGATGACAATGCATCAACAACAATGTTTTCCTTATCGTGTTTATATTTGATCACAAAAGGAAACATTTCAATGAATTCAACTCGGTGACCATGTCGTCGATTAAATTCTTTCGACAATAAATAGTGTTGCCAAGTCTCCAAAGATCTCACTAATGCATACAACTCCTTATCATATGCAGGATAGTTGAGGGCCGCTCCATTGAGTTTCTCACTAAAATAAGCAATCAGTTTTCCTTGCATCAGAACTGCACCAATACCAATTCCCCAAGCATCACATTCGATTTCAAAAGTTTTTGAAAAATCAGGTAATACAAGTAAATGAGCTGAACTTAACTTATCTTTCAATGTGTTGAAGGCCTTCTCTTGCTCTTCAATCCATCTAAAACTGAATTTTTTTAATCACTTCAGTCAATGGGGCAACTAAAGTGTTGAAATTTAGTACAAATCTGCGATAGAAGCTAGCCAATCCATGAAAACTTCATACTTTAGTGACTGACTTCGGTGTAGGTCATTCTTTGATTGCCTTGACATTCTCTTCATCGACCTCTACACCTTTAGAGCTAACAACAAAGCCAAGAAAAAGAACTATATCCATGCAAAAGTGACATTTCTTCATTTTTGTTCAACATGATCAGTCAAACTCTTACTGTAAATCAAGATATCATCAAAATATACAACCACAAATTTGCCAATGTAAGTACGCAAAACATGATTCATTAACCTCATGAAAGTACGAGGTACATCTGTGAGTCTGAATGGCATAACTAATCACTCATATAACACTTGTTTTGTTTCAAATGTTGTCTTCCATTCATCACCTTCCATCATCCTAATTTGATGGTACCCACTCTTTAAATCAATCTTAGAAAATATAGTATAACCATGCAACTCTCAAGCATGTCATTTAAACAAAGTATATGGTGTCAATATTTTACCGTTATCTTATTTACCACACGACAATTGATGCACATTCGCCAAGTCTCATTTTCTTTGGAACCAACAAAATAGGGACAGCAAGACTCGCTCTCACGAACAAGTACTTTGGAAAGAAGTTCTTCCACCTGTCTTTGCAACTCCTTTGTTTCTTCAGGATTGCTTCTGTAAGTTGGGCGGTTCAGTATTTGGGCACCTAGAATGAAGTCTATCTGATGTTCAATTCCTCTAATTGGTGGCAGACTTAAAGGCATTTCTTCGGGTAAGACATCTTGAAACTCCTGTAAAAGAAAAAAAAAACAATAGGCAAAGGAGGGTCAACATTAGATAGATGGACCTCTTTGTATACTAACAAGATCATCGGTCTCAATGAGTTACAAACTACTTCGCTCTCACTCACTCTGGCTAAAGCACTCATTTTTTATCTTCTCCACTCACTTTCTTTTCATTTTCTCTCGATGTGCTCAATCTTTTTTCTCACTCTTATTTTCAACTCTACTCACCCTCTTTTTTTCTATTTGTTGAACTTTGACAATGTTCTCAAGTTCCTTATAATATGCAGCAATGGACTTCTTTATTTGCATTTGTTCCTCAAATACTTCGTGCGGTGGTAATGGTACAAGTGTTACATGATGCATGTCCTTATGGAAGCTATAGCGATTTGTGTAGCCATTATGTGTGGCACGACGATCGAACTGCCAAGGCCTCCTAAGTAGAATATAGCATACCTGCATAGGCAAGACATCACACAACACGTTTCAGTATACCTTCCAATGGAGAATGAAATGGATGCCTGTTTGGTAACCTTTAGTTTGTCATTTTCATTCAACCATTAAAGTCTATAAGGTTTGGGGTGTTTTAGCGTGCGTAAGCCAAGCTTGTCCACCATAAATCTACTCGCTACATTGACACAACGTCCATTATCAATAATCAGCCCGCATGTTCGATCTTGTACGTGACAATGAGCATAAAAAGTATTTTCTCTTTAAATTCCTTCAACATTTTCTTGGATATTTATATGTAATGACCTCATAATTACCAGGGTTTTCTCTATTTCTTCAACTTCTTCACCACTTTCTTCTGCAGAGGATGTTGCACTTTTGTGTGAAAATTGTTCTTCAGATTCGATATCACCATTGTCCATCATGATCATAGCAACCTATTTGGACATTGTGAAGCAATATGACCTGAACCCATACAACGAAAACACTTAATTATCTCTAGTCATTTGTGAGCTAGAAGGGAAATACCTTTATCCATCGAGTTAGAATGTTCAGCCTTGTTTTCTCCTCAAACCTTGAATTTGATCTTTAAACTGATTTGGCATTTGCATGTCACTTTGATTACCAAGTTGAGTTTGAACTTTTAGATTTGGAACTAGGACGAATATCTGCTTCTCGACCTTTATAGCTTTGTGTAAGACTTCATCCAACTCCAAATATTCCTGCAATTCCATAACTTTAGAAATCTCTCGATGCAGCCCACATACAAATCTTGCAATTGTGTCTTCAGGATCCTCGTTGATTTTGGCACGAATAAGGGTGGTCTCCATCTTTTTATAGTACTCCTCCATAGTTTTTGAACCTTATCTCGTAATCTACAATTTAATTCGTAAGTCACGATAATATGAGAGAGGAACAAATCTTTTTCTCAAGATTATTTCCGTCTCATCCCAGTCTTTGACTGGAGTTCACCAGTTCTTCGCCTATTAATGGTTAATTGATTCCACCAAGCAATGGCATAATTAGCAAAAGATATAGCAACAAGTTAAACCATTTTCTCTTCAGAATAACTATGACAATCAATTTGCTTTCTACTCGTTGTTCCCACTCAATATAAATATCAGGATCGCTTTTACCTTGAAAAGTAGGGAGAGATAATTTAATAGAACTTGTGTTTCGATCAATTGCATTTGTATCTCAATTCCTTCTCGTTCATTCCTTCTTCCTCCAATGTGAACACATCTAGGCATTCTCCAATTTGCAATAAAGTACTCATCATTTTCATCTTTTGTTTCTTCATGTTCGTGAATAGAAACTCGTTGCCTTTGGCAGTCTCTTCTTTGATTTGGTTGAGTAGTTGCTTGTTGTATTCTTTCAATTTGATCCTTCTGCACAACTATTTGATCACGAAGTTCAGTAACCATACCTCCAAGACATTGAAATGGTTGTGTCATGACTTCCATCTCCTTTTTTGATCAATCTCCTCCAAATTAGATTCTCTACTATTTTCTGCTGACATTTTGATCAAATCTTGCAACAAAATTAGTAACAAAATATTTTTTTCCTTACTCATTACGTGGTGACACTCTTGTGGTGATTCCCCTATTTTACCTCAACTCAAGTTAGCATTTTTTCCTCTAATGCTCTCATCACTCGACATTTTTCCTCTCTTGAACCCTCCAACAAGTTCTAAGAGAAGTAACGCAAGTCCAAATAAGACAAGAAGTAACTAAATCAAATCAATTTATTTATATGACTGCAAGATCAAAATTGAATCCAAGGTTGAATGTGGAATAGATTTCAGAAAGGATTTTCAACAGAAAAGGAAACAAAAAGATTAGATTTCATAGCAGAAAAATTCAAGTGCTAACCAAACTTCAAGTAAGATCAATATGTTTCATGATTTTTTTTTACTTTCTACCAACGAATTTGTTTCAAACATTTTTTTCCTTTTATTTCCACCTTTTTCTTTTTTTTTGAATATTCTTTTCAGAAATTGCAAAAAATAACATACTCTTATTTTTTTTCTAATCTTTTTTCAGAAGCGAATTTTTTTTTAAGTCACAACTGAAGTACTGGAAGAAGAAAAGAGGTTTAGATCTAGATGGTGGTGGATAAATATAGATTTTTTTAATATTCAAAGGCAAATAGAATAAAAAAAAACAAGAATCCGTATCGAAAACGAGTCTCTGATACCAACTGATTCGATACTCAAGAACAATGTCTTGAGTGACCGGAACAATATATGATAATCAAGAGAAACGAGATCAAAAGCGAGATCAAGTAGCGAAATATCAACCTCAAGATTACCAATGAATCAAGCAATCGATATTATGAACTAATGGATTTAATCACAAATTTACCTTGTAATTAACAACGAAAGTTCTCGAAGAACGGGTTGTAGGAGTTTCCTCACAGCATAAGCAATTATACTAGAATTTTAATTCATTCAATTATTCCTCAAATAATATAAACCAGTAGTATTTATAGGTTCAAAAAGACTCTTTCCAGGAGTAAAATCCTAACTTAGCCTATAAGTAAAGAACACTTCTTTCCTAAAATAACAACTCAATTTCTATCAATACTCTAAATAGAATATTTGCTCCTAATTAATTTTGAATTTCTGAATTAAATAATTCAGTCATGGGTTATTTGGGCCTCATCACGTGTATTCTCTTCATTCAGCCCAATTTATAATATATTGAATAGTTGAGTTTGATCCCCCAATTTATAATATATTGAGTAGTTGAGTTTGATTCAAAGTCTTCAATCCAATTTGAAGATTATTCTTCATAGCAGTATGAATTTGTTTCGTCCGCAATCTTGTTAATTGACCAATACTCAATCGCAAAGATTTTTGACCATCTTTAGCGGCAACATCTTGATTATCATATGAAGTCTCTTCCTTGTCATGATATTCAATAATGTCAAGTCCAAATATGGCAAGTTCGAATTTGACAACTTCTAAATTCGTATTATCCCCAAATTTGGCAGCTTCCAAATTAATAGCACAATATCTCGATTTTGAGTAACGAGGTCACTTGATTTGCCTAGCACCATCATTGGAGTCATACCGCTGTTAAAATCTTCTAACCAACATCAAATTATTTGTAGAAGTGAGATCACAACTTATATTAAAGTTTGATAAACCTTAAATGATAAAATCAGAATAAAACTAAACTAAACTTGATCATATGCCAAAATCATTAAGGACTAGAAGAACATAAATGCAGAACTTACAAGAATTCATGAGTTCAATTGGTGATGAACTCTTCATTAGGAATGGACTTCCAAAACAACATATAGAAATCACCTTCTCTTCTTCTCCAAGATCGGGAATACAAAAGAATATAACACTCTCTCAAGCTTCTACAAAGTTTCATCCAAGTGTTGATGACCATGACCCTCTTTTTATAATAAGCATATGCAATATGAATTCTACCCATCATAGAAAACAATGGACTCTTTGATCTCTATACACTATAATCAAATATAATGTGAATTTTTTATGCACCTTTTTGTTTCTTCACATTTGTAAAGACCCTAAATCCATACCTTGCCATGTGGAAGAATAGAGACTTAGAGACGCTACGCCATTCTTCTTTGACTTAAAATTTGATCAAAATATGGGTCAACAACATGGAAACATCATGCAGAAGCAAAAATCTTTAAATAAAATTTCATAGATAAGTCTAGATAAATAAAAATGCTCAGATATATCGTTCTAGAAATAAAAAGACGCAAGTAACAATAGTTCCGTAACTTGATAAAAATTAAAATGACTCAAGATTAAACTACCATCATGTGCCAGTCTTCAGATCACAAACATTTTTATCATCAGTGCTATCACCTGTCAGTTGTGCTCATTGCCTGTAGGATCAGAAGCAAATGAGATTATCTCCCATGAGCGACGAAGTCCAATATCTAGCAGTAATAATCAATAGGAAAAAACATATATGTTGATAGAAATAAGGAGTTATTGTAGGATCTAGATGAAACCAAGAGGGAGGGGGGGGGGGGGG
>LTAE01004275.1:15105-33185 GCA_001647135.1 Pontederia paniculata | reverse complement strand
GACCCTGCAATCAATCGATAAAACATGTTAAATTCTAAAGTGACAAGACTTTAATCATACATCAGAAATTTTAGAACATGTGAAAGTATATAAAGAATAATATAAAAAAATACCTTCATTCTGTCAGACATGAAGGTCCATGCATTTGAATTGCAAATATTCAAATCTTTTGCTAAAAAATTTAGAAACCATGACCAATTATCTTTGTTCTCCTTTTCAACAATTGCATAAGCAATAGGATAAATACAATTGTCAGCATCGACACCAACTGCTGCAAGTAATTCTCCTCCATAGTGAGTCTTTAACCAACATTCATCCAAGCATATAACAGGCCTACAACCAGCTAAAAAACCTTCTTTCAATCCTTTCAAACATATATATAGTCTTTTAAACTGAAGATTTTCTGACATTAAAAGTATTGTGCTTCTTGGATTTCTTCTTTTTAATTCTCCACAATAATCCCAAAGTTTCTCATATTGCTCATCTTCCTCGCCTATGATTCTTTTTCTTGCCATTGTTAGTGTTGCAGATGCTTTAGTCCAAGACAACTCAAGACCAAGTTGATTTTTCACAAGTGTTACAAAAGCAGATGGCTTCATCTCTAAGTTGGACCTGAAAGTCTCATAATATCTATTGCATAACCATTTAGATGTTGCAAAATTATTTGTAAATGTTTTTGCACATCTATGTGTATCATTAATTGTCTTAATCTGGACAGTTGGATCATCCATTGAAAATTGTGAGCACCACATTCTAAAAGGACAATTTCCATCATTACAAACCACTTCAACTCTTTTCTTATCATTATGCGCAAAGTTAAGTTTGTACCGATTTAGAATTGAATATGTAGCAACAACTTGTTTAAATTCATCAAAAGATCCAAATAGCATACCAATTTTAAATATTGATAATTCAAAATCAGTATCTGAACTAAATTCTGGATACCTACTCCATGTACTTAAGTAGTCGCCGTCTATATAGTCCATGAAGTATAATTGTTCATCAATCATCTCATCTAGATCATCATCTTTCTTTGATCTTATATTCATATTACTTCCTCTCAAGATCATACTAAAATTTCTGTGAGAATGTTCATCTTCAGTGATATTATCTTGTTCATCAAAACCTTCACAAGTGGAATGTTCAATGGCGTTGTTAAAATTCATGTCAAAGCTATCACCATCCTCGTATTCATTACTAACATTAGCACCTGAACCAGAAACACCAAAGATAATATTCTTAAATCCACCTTTAGCACAAATTTCTACAAAAAATTAAAAATAATTCTCACAAAATCTTATAAGCATTACTAGGATAGCAGCAACACTAAAGATATGTATTATCACATCCTCATTAAAAATATGTATAGCAATAGTTAGAATTATATATGCAACCTCATAGGACATGAATTAACATTAGAAAGACGAGCAATCATTAAAAAATGCACCTTTAATTCCATCAATATATGTTTAAGCATGAAGCAATACCATATTCAAATAAATGACGTGCAAAATTATATAAATTTGGTTAGGCTTCTCATGCTCTCTTGAAATTAAATGAAGTTCTAATTTATAATATATGAATATAAATTGTCCAAGTTTAATGGAACATACACCAATAAAAATAATAGATCAATTCATCCAACTTACACCTAAGAAAAATAAAGTTGGACAAAGGTCAAGGAGAAAGTTGTTCTGGTGATTCAAAACTTTTAGAAGCAAAACTGATGAGCTCTCCCAACATTAATGCTTATGGGTATTTTCTATTAGGTAGGTACTCAAGCCTTTAAACAAAAAATTTGCAAGAATTCAAAAATCAGGAAAATGATATAAAGCTACAAGTAAATCACAAAGTTCATGATCCAGACACCAAGCAAGCAGGAACTAACAATGTTATATGTGGTATAAAAGATTAAAAGTAAGAATATGAAATCGGGGTTTTCCTAAAGTTCAAAATAATATGTAACTGATGCACTACAAAGAAAAAAAAAGAGAACATGTTGCACATGGAGAGCCCATCGTGTGATTAGTTGTGGGGAACAAGAATAAAATAATATGGATCATGAAACCATAGGAACAATTGATCGTGAGCAGAAATAAAAGCATAAGAGGAAGAGGGGGACAGCATACAACGCCGACAAGAAGCAATGGCATAAGGGGCATTGGGGATCACGAACTTGGAGAAAAAATTAGGGTGAAAACAGGAAGGAAAGTTAATAAGGGCAATTTGGTAATTATTGCGAAAAACAAAATAAAATTTTGAAGATATATTTTAAATTAATTGATATGTCATTGAATATGTGATTTTAGTAAAGTAATGACTTAAATATTAATATAATTTAAGTTGAGTGATGTCAATCTAAAGTTCATGATCCAGACACCAAGCAAGCAGGAACTAACAATGTTATATGTGGTATAAAAGATTAAAAGTAAGAATATGAAATCGGGGTTTTCCTAAAGTTCAAAATAATATGTAACTGATGCACTACAAAGAAAAAAAAAGAGAACATGTTGCACATGGAGAGCCCATCGTGTGATTAGTTGTGGGGAACAAGAATAAAATAATATGGATCATGAAACCATAGGAACAATTGATCGTGAGCAGAAATAAAAGCATAAGAGGAAGAGGGGGACAGCATACAGCACCGACAAGAAGCAATGGCATAAGGGGCATTGGGGATCACGAACTTGGAGAAAAAATTAGGGTGAAAACAGGAAGGAAAGTTAATAAGGGCAATTTGGTAATTATTGCGAAAAACAAAATAAAATTTTGAAGATATATTTCAAATTAATTGATATGTCATTGAATATGTGATTTTAGTAAAGTAATGACTTAAATATTAATATAATTTAAGTTGAGTGATGTCAATCATGAAAACCGAAGTTGAGTGACCTTTTTATTGATTTTCCCAATTTTACCATCGCTTTGCTCGCATTGTCTCGAGAGAAGCAATCGGCCTAGTGGAACACTTATTCTGACTCCAAGGATTACAAAGTCAACTTATACAAACATTCCCACTTGATCAATGTGCACATACAATTTCAAGACTCCCATTGTCCATGTATTGTGAACTATAGTTATAACTTTAAAATTCATTTATCCATGAAATTTCACTTTGACTTAAGTATTTCTTAATTTTATTAAACCAACATGTTAAATGAACGTTCCAATTGAAATTTTCGTTGTGAGAGAATTAGTCAACATGTCACTTTTAGGCAATAGATTACTGACACTTCTTTTTTTTCCACTATATCATTCATATAGTGATTTAATCTTTGTGGTCCCATTTGGTTACAAAAGCATGTTCATGCAATAGAAATATAATTCTCTGTAACATTATTATTCCTAATTTTATACTCTCCATTACACCAAACGTTAGAAAAGTAGTTAGTCTTCCTTCATTTGGTAATCAGTTGGAGTAAGATGAGATTATTTATAAAAAGACACGTGTTGTCTACACTTTCTTTTTGTTCTTGCAGAATTATGACTGTTCATGCCTCACCATGGAGCATTTTTAATTTGAAGAACAAAAAGTAGGTGTATAACTTATTCTTGCTATTTTCAATTGCATTATAAGAGGGTTTATTCCGTACTAAATGGGGTTTATACGTTTACTTTTGGATTTATTTGCTCCATATTGTGGCTTGATAGTCACAGTACATTGACAATGTCCACCATATAGGTTGAATCCAAGTTCAATAAGGAAATGCTCGATCCATATTGCATGGGCGGTTGCTATACTACTGGCAATGACTTTATTGTATGTGTCTAATCACACATCATTGTTTCTTGGATTTGGATTGCAAGACACAATTGCACCACTCAACATAAATAAGTGACAACGTAATTCTTTTGTCATCGACATCTCCGCGAAATATGTATCTAATAATCTATATCCTCAAGTATATCTGCAGAACTTTAAATCCAAATTTCGACTGTGAGTGTATGCTTAAGTAGCTTTTATATTTTTTGCATTTAAAATACTTGTTTTAATTTAGATTATATATTTTTATATATGAAACAATGTTCTAATAGTAAGAATTGATCAAAATTAATTTCAAGATCTACATATGGTAATAATTCCACAAAGATGTTTGAATCACCTAAACAATAATATCTCTTATACCTAAGGTTAAGATATTAATAATTTTAATATTCTCAGGATTTGAAGATAGTTCTTTCAAAAGTAATAATACTATCATATAGACTAAAATTTCTATATGTATATTGACTATGAATAAAATCGATAATAGTGAAGATGATCTCCTAATATTTCAAGTTTCATGACTCATGTTGGCTTAATTAATAACAATTAAAAAATATAATATTCTTTGAACACAAATATTTTGAGATATAATAAAAATATATGTAATTATGATTCATATAATAATCCTAGTTTAAAAGATTATTAAAATAATTAGTACTTTCAAGATGGCTATGAAAATTTTAAATAATTCCTTTTACGATTTTTTCCTGAAATAAATGATGTTCCTAAAATTTTTAATTTGTTTGCATTTCAATAAAAAATAGGAAACAAAATTTCGGTAAGAAAAAAATGGAAAATTATATATGGGTCACATGCAATATGCTGACTCAACCTTATTTGGCCCCGAAATAAAATCAACATGATGGGTTATATTTATTTGAACAAATTTATGTTTAAAGTAAATATATCTTGAACAGATCAATAGATCGAAATTAAGATAGAGCTATGGCTAGGATTAAGCAGGATATAAATCTTAGGTCTATATTTAACAAGAAATCTATCGCTGAGATCTAATCTCTTAAGTTCATATCTATGGCCATGAATTAATGCACAATAGTAATAGATCTACGACTAAGATAACTTGAGTAAAAAAGACAATAACCAAGAGAAAATAAGTTCAGCGAGTGGGTAGGTTAGGTAAAGGACAATAAGGCTTCATAAGGTAAGAAGGGTAGTTTAATTTTCTCAAGGGTGGTTGTACCTGCTTGTCGTTTCCTATTAAGAATACTAGAGTGTCAAAGTAGAAAGATGAGTTAATAAGCCAGAAGAACAGTAAGAGAATGTCAAGGGTATGAGGAAGAGACAAAAGTATAGATAGAGAAACAAAAGCTAATACAAGAGGATTAGGAGTAGTGGGTATATAAGTGGTCTTATTAGCAAGCATAACATAAGAAAAATAGAAGTATTGGTTTAGGAATCAGAAAGAAAGCAATAAATATGGACATTCGCTTTAGTAGCTGAAGCTAGAGAATGTATGCGGTATGGGTAAGAGACAAGCTAATACGAGAGGATTAGGAGTAGTGGATATATAAGTGCTCTTAATAGCAAGCATCACATAAGAAGAAGAGAAGTATTGGCTTAGGAATCGTAAACAAAGCAATAAATAGGGACATTGGCTTTAGTAGCTGAAGCTGGAGAAATCAAGGCAGCTGGTAGTTTATCTTCCTCTTACATACCCTTATACAAAGGGAACATAAAAGAAAAAAATAGGGGACAACGACATTCTCTGGTGAAGATGTGTAAGGAGAGGGCTTGAGCATTGACGTTCAGTGTTCAATCAATCCTCAATTGCATGTTCGTACGGCTATATAACGGCATTTTCTTCCTTCACATCATTTGACATAGGATGACTATGAGGTCACCTTATACAACTCATATATCTTTTATCCAGCTATTGTACTCTATATTTTATGGTTTGGATTTTTCATTTCTGATTTGATGTATGCGTAGATAGATGTTCTGCTCACATTCTAAAGAATAGGATTGTCTATCCCAATCACAATGAATACTATTCATTTAGACCTACTAATCTGATTTTGATTCTCATCTTGGTATCCCTAATTCCATCTTTTACCTTTTCAGTCAGGTGAAACATCTGGAATAGGTGTTGCTGATGATAAAGGGAAAGAGGTCATCGTGGAGAAGATTGGAGTTGTTACTGAAACTTATGACGATTTCATGGCTTCTCTACCAGAAAATGATTGTCGTTATGCTATATATGACTTTGACTTTGTCACTGATGAAAATTGCCAGAAAAGTAAGATCTTCTTCATCGCCTGGTGAGTGTCTTAAATAATCTTTTCTCTTTAATTTACTGTCTGTTCCAATAAGGTCAGACAAGAATTACTTGCACCATTTTGATCTTCTGCATAAACAGTTTTCTAATTGTGTTATTATAAGGTGAAAATGTATCACATCATCTAGTAAATTCATGTGGGCTTTGCAAAAATGTTAAATGTTTCTGATGGATCACATGGAAGGATTAGATCTTCTTTCGTTTATCATTATAGGTGTTATGATTTGGGAAGGTTTTGGAATTTGATTACTTACGAATTATATTCCTCTTTCTTCCATTCCAAAGAACGTTGCATATGAATTATGTCCTTTGTTTGTAGCAATAACAATTGGCAAAATAAGTTAGAAATGTCACTTTGTTTTTGTCTGCCATTTTTCCTGTCTATAAATATTGTCAGGGGTAATCTTTGAATTTCTTCATTTGTTTGAAGGAGTGGCATTACTTTTCAGCAGTAGATATTTGAAACTGATTTGCACTTATCATGTGATTTCTTGCACCATTACTTTTCTGGAGGATGCTTTTCTTATGAAAAGATGTTGTTGACTTGCATTTTGTGTGCCTTTATCACATGCTTGTGTTTTCCAACATCTCAGCGCCCAATTTGTAAGGCAAACAGCGTGGCGCTTAATAATTTCTCCACTTACAAGCTTCATTTTGTTTCTGATAATTATATGTCATATATTTCTGGTTATTTTCTTCCATTGCAGGTACCCTTATACATCACGAATCAGGGCTAAGATGTTGTATGCAACCTCTAAAGATCGACTGAAGAGGGAGCTGGATGGCGTGCACTATGAGATTCAGGCTACTGATCCTTCAGAACTTGATCTTGAGATTCTCAGAGATCGAGCCCATTAAACTGAGAGATCTTAAAGGGTACAAAGAAAGTTCGCTAGTTTAATTGTGATGCCCATTGAAGAACGATGATGGTGAGGAGCAGCTAACTTTAGTAGTCATATGCAGCTTGCTTGTCCTGCTTCAACTTAAGCATATATTGCACTAATATAAATAAGAGTAAAGTTTGTAAACCACTAAACTTGCGTGTGATTGCACTGAATACTGATTTCCGCATTCTGATGTTCTATTTATAGCCATGATTATTAAGCATAAAAATAGTTTAAATACCTGATCTGATATATTTAGTAGACTGACCAAATATTTCTAATTAATGTGACTCGAACAAGATGAAAAGACTGAGTTTGCAATTCATGTGCGATATCATTATTTTGTAGGTCGGTGTTCTTTTCTACTAGAAGCCTCTTATTATAATAACCTTTCATAATTATCTTTAAATTATACGTTGAATCTTAATTTAGTCTTTGAATTTTTATTTTGCAACAGTGACATTTTTTCAACTTTCTTTTTCGGTTGGGACATTTTTCCAACTTTTGTAATGGCACGTTATTGTTTTCTCAAGATGATGTCCCCTTCGGTCGCCCCCGTCCGGAGATTTCCTTTTTCCTTATTTTAATTTTTGCAGGCATCTATAAGAGCGGAACTTGGGCCAATGCATGTTAGTGAATCTAATCTTATCATTTGTAAAGATTTGATATTATCCAAATTTGATGTTATCTAGATTTAATATTATCTAGATTTGTGGTTATCTAGATTAGTTTAAATTAGATAATTTTATCTGATTAGATTAGATAGATATTGGTGGTTATTCTTCTGATTCATCCATGTACTATATATAGATGTATAGACTCACAAGTATGACATAGAAAAATATTTTCTCCATTGTTATTCTTCTAATATGGTATCAGAGGCATATTTTTTCTCTTCTCCTCTTTCTTTTTCACCCTCTAAAGATTCGTCATTTGTCGGTGGACCCCCTCGACACGATGCGGGCCGTGTTCTGTCGATGCAGACCATTTTCTGTCACGACGTCGTCGTGTCTTCTTCAACGACACGTCCTTCCTCCGACGCACTTGACGCGCCCTTCCGCTCTGAAGCGCCCTCTACGCGCCCTTACAACGCGCCTCTGCACTGACGCAGGCCGTGTCTAGCCTCTCCGATGCGCCCTTCCAACGCGCTCCTCCAACCTGTCTCTGCATTGACGCCGCCTGCACCAACGCGGGCTGTATCCGGCCCCCACGACGCGCCCCTCCAATGCGTCGTTGCACGGACGCCACCTACACTAACGCGCCCTTCGACGTGCTACTCTAACCTGCCTCTGCATCGACGCTGCCTGCACCGACATAGGCCGTGTCCGACCCCTATGACGCGCCCCTCCCTCAACGCGCCCCTCCAACGTGCCTCTCTGACGCGTCCGTCATGCTCGATGTGCTGCCCTCGACGCAGGTTGTGTTCTTCTCCAATGACATGCCCTTTCCTGTCGCGTCCTCTCTCTCCAGACCGTGCAGTCAACACAGACCCTGTTGTTTGACGACACATACCGTGTTGACACTGACCGTGTTGCTTGACGCAGCCAAAATGACTTCCTCGTCTCATAACTCTACATCTTCTGATGTACTTGCATTCCCTACGGGTTTGTCATCTCTTGGATAGCTTCATCATGCGCTCTCCATTAAACTAACTCCAACCAATTATCTTCTTTGGAAGATGCAGTTTTTTCCTTTGCTTCGTAGTTTTGATCTCTATATTTTTATTGATGGCACCTCTATTTTCCCGTCATCTATGATAGTTGCCTCCTCAACCGTGTCTCTTGGTTCTGCTACTACTTCTACTGGAACACCCAATCCGGCGTATACCGATTTGGGTTCACAAAGATCAACTTATACTTAATTGGATCATTTCTTCCCTTTCGAAGAAAGTACTTCCTCATGTGATTGGATTGGAGACATCTTATTCAGTATGGAGTTCTCTTCATCAGATCTTTGGCGCCCCTTCTCATACATGAATTTTGCAACTAACTATGCAGATGCAATCTTTCAAAAAAGGAGATAATTCAATAGTCTCTTATCTGCGGCAATTGAAATATCTTGCAGATGAATTGGCAGCAGCAGGTCACTCGATTTCCACTCCCTAATTCAATGTCATTGTGTTTTAGAATTTGGGTTCAGATTTTGGTGATAGTGTTGCATATCTATCATTTAGACTAGAACATATTTCTTATTTTGAACTACACAACATTCTTGTTAGCCATTAAATATGACTTGCAGTGATGCATCCTCCAACTGACATAGCTTTCCCACCAACCGCCAACTTTTTATCGAGACTTATGTGGCTTCTTCTAACAGAAATCGTGGACATGGATCTGGCAAAGGATGAGGTCGTTCTGCAGTCCCAAGACATGATACTTGCCCTATATGTGGTCTTCATGGGCATAGTCCATACAAGTGCAAGTTTCGTCATCAATGATCGGTACCTACTCCAACCTCTGTAGCTTCATCAATAACACATGCATACACTACTTCCACTACAGCGCCCACTAGTTATTTTTCGTCATTCCTTCCAGCATTAAGTGCTTATAGTGACTGGATTCCTGACATTGGTGCTACACATCATGTTACGCCGGACTTACAATCTCTACATATTGCTGCACCTTACACTGGATCGGAGCAAATCCAGGCTGAAAATGGTATGCGATTAGGTATCAGTCATATATGACACTCCTCTCTTCCCTCATGTGATTCTCCTCTTCTACTTCATAATATTTTATGTGTCTCTTCCATCTCAAAATCATTGTTATCTGTTTCTCAATTTACAACTCATAACAATTGTTATTTTAAATTTTATCCTTTTTTTTTGCTTCAAGGCCCCAATAAGCATGGACTTTATCGCCTCCCTTAAGCTTCGGTATCATGCACCTATCCATCTGCCTTCTTCCCCGCCCTTCAATGGCACAACCGTCTTGGTCATCCAGCATCCCAAACTGTTGGCAAAATTATGCATTCTTCTTCATCAAGTTCCAGCACCTCAAGTTTCTCGTCCACCCGCTCTTGTGATGTCTGTCATCTTGCAAAGTCCTCTCGTCAACCGCTTCTGCCAGTCGAGTCATGTAGTAATACTCCATTAGATCTTGTTTATACTGATGTTTGAGGTCTTGCTCCAATTTTATCTTCTCAGGAACATCGTTATTTTGTTTTATTTTTAGATGACTATTTAAAATTTATTTTATATTTTCCGCTTTATAATAAATCTAATGACAAGATGATTTTTCTTTTGTTTCAAGCATTGGTTGAACGCCAGTTTAGTGTAAGATTCGTTCTTTTCATGCTGATTCTGGTGGAGAATTTCGAGCCCTTAAATCGCATTTTATCTCTTGTGGCATTCAATATCGTTTAATTTGTCCTCACACTCATGAGCAAAATGGTGTCATTGAAAGAAAAATTCTCCATGTCATTGAAACTGCTTTAGCATTACTTGCTCATTCTCATGTACCTCATCGTTTTTGGCAATTTGCTTTTGAAACTGCAATTTATTCAAAAAATTGATTACCTTCTGTGATTTTAAATGACATCTCTCCTTTTGAAAAACTTTTTAATAAGCCTCTGTCTTACATGTTTCTGAAAACTTTTGGATGTGTTGCTTATCCTTATTTGCATCCATATAATTGTCAAAAGTTCTCTTTTCATTCAACAAAACGTATCTTTCTTGGTTATCCGCCCTCTTTCCATCGTTATAGGTGCTTGGATCCAATGACATATATAATATATTATGTCCGTCAGACTAAATTTGATGAGACATGTTTTCCCTTTCTTCTCCCTCCTTATCTCCTTCTGCATCTTCTCTCATTTCCAATTCGCCTTGGCTCACTGTTTTCACCAATTTTTCTCCACCTCTCACTCAGTATGCTGATGCATTAGTCCCTACCACAACTTCTTCCTCTACTAGTTCCTCTTGTACTGCTACTTCATCCACCTCTTCTCCATTTGATCCACCCCCTCGACGGCACATGACACTTCGGCAAGGGACTCGCCGAAATTATAAGAAACTCGTAGGTTTTTAAGATTCACAAGTGTTGCATATCATCTCTGCATTGGATTCTACTCCAACGTGTCACTCTTCTGTCATCAAAATTTCTCATTGGCGCTCGGCAATGATTGAAGAGTTGAATGCTTTCTTTTTCAATGACACATGGGTGTTAGTCCCTCGTCATCCAGGTATGAATATTCTTTATTGCAAATGAATTTTTTTTGCACCAAGTCTCTTCCAGATGGCACTGTAGAGCGCTACAAGGCCACACTAGTGTCCAAGAGTTTCCATCAACAATCGGACATTGATTATTCAGAAACCTTTAGCCCGGTGTCAAACCCACCACAATTCGGTTGGTTCTATCGCTTGCTATTTCTAATAATTGGCATNCCAAGAGTTTCCATCAACAATCGGACATTGATTATTCAGAAACCTTTAGCCCGGTGTCAAACCCACCACAATTCGGTTGGTTCTATCGCTTGCTATTTCTAATAATTGGCATATTCGTCAGTTGGATGTCAACGATGCTTTTATGCATAGAAATTTAAATGAGAAAGTCTTCATGTCTCAAACTCCTGGGTTTTCTGATGAGAACCACCCTGATTATGTATACCTTCTTCGCAAATCTATTTATGGATTAAAACAGACTTCACGTGCATGGTTTCAAAAGCTACAATCTGCTCTTATTGCCTATGATTTTTGTGCTTCTGCAACTGACTGTTCGTTATTTATATTTCGAAAGTCAGGAATTCTTCTCATTATGTTGGTTTGTGTTGATGATATTATACTCACTGATATTCATGTAGATCACATTAATAATTTTATTGCCTATTTGAGCCAGTTTTTTATAATTCGTGATCTTGACAATCTAGATTACTTTCTTGGTGTTGAAGTACTCAGAGATAACAATGGATTACTTCTCTCCTAACACAAGTATATTCTGGATCTTCTACATCGCATTAGCATGTCAAATACAAAACAAATTTCCTCGCATCTTGGGTCTTCTACAAAACTGGTTAAGGATTTTGGCTCCTCCTTTGCTGACCCACACTTGTATCGACGGGTGGTTGACGCCTTACAATATTTGACAATCTCCAGGTCTGATATTTCCTATGCGGTTAGCTTTGTTTGTCAATTCATGCATAATCCATCCACAAATTATTGACAAGTTGTGAAATAAATTTTGCGTTATTTGTAAGGTACAAGTCATCTTGCCCTTTTTGTAGCTCCTAATCACACTAACACTCTTCATGTTTTTAATGATGCTGATTGAGCTAGATGCTCTAATGATCGTAAGTCGTTTGGAGGATTTGCTGTTTTCTTTGGTACCAATCTCATCTCTTGGTCAGAGCGCAAATAAAGAACAGTCTCTCGCTCGTCAACGAAGTCTAAGTACAAAGCTTTTGCAGATGCCACAACTGAGCTCATATGGATGTGGCCCTTGCTCATGGAACTTGGTTTGCATGTCACCTCTCCCCCGATTCTCTGGTGTGATAACATTGGTGCCACATACTTATCTGCAAATCCAATTTTTCATGCGCGCACAAAGCATATCGAGGTTGATTATCATTTTGTTCGTGATGAGATCTCCAATTGTCGCCTTGTTATTCATTTTATCTCTTCCAAAGACAATCTTGCAGATATTTTAAACAAGTCACTTTCTGGTGCTCGCTTTCAGTTCTTATGAGACAAACTCATACTTCGATCCAGAAGAAGCTGAGTTTGCGAAGACGTATTAGTGAATCTAATCTTATCATTTGTAAAGATTTAATATTTTTCAGATTTAACATTATCTAGATTTATAATTATCTAGATTAGTTTAGATTAGATAGACTTATCTTATTAGATTAGATAGATATTGGTGGTTATTCTTCTTATTCATCCATATACTATATATAGTGTGCGAACTCACAAGTATGATATAGAAAAATATTTTCTCCATTGTTATTTTTCTAACAATGAGATATTTATATAATTTTTTTTCACCTGTCTTATTTGAATCATGAACGTTTCTCATATTATTAAATTACCCACTTAGCTGTAATTAATTATCAAAGTTTTCCAATTTATCCCAATTTTCGTTTTAACTTTTTTATTTATCTATTTTATCTTTTATGTTTATTATCATTTGAAGAAAAAGAACTACAAAAAAAACCACCTTAGCATACATAACTAAACCTTTAAAGCGTAGTTTTTAAATTCTTTCTCATTTCAGAATATAATAATGGATAAAATTAGTTAAATAAAAAAAGGGAAAATAACCTAAAAGTTGATGTAGGATACAGAAAAATAAGGGTGCCCTTATTGTCACTCCTAAATTCTTAATGCCACTCCTATTTAGACTATTTTACCCTTTCAATTCTGTCAAAGTTAATCATATCATTAATACTAACCAGATACAAATGTAGGACAGCTGTACAATATAAGGCAATATTCAATTTTTTTCTCTATTTTCTATCTCGAATTTTCTCCTAAAGTCCATGTCTTTAATTTTATAACTTGAGATTCATGCAACTTTTATGAAATTTGTACGCGAACAAATTTTTTTAACAAAGTGACATATTTAGTGCAATCTAATTCACTTTGCAGAATATTATAAATTATAAATATAACTCAACTACACTAGAACAAAGTAATAAATAGCTGTAGACACACAAAAAATGAAATATGATATTAAAAAAACAAAAAATCACGTCAGTTCCATAATTAACTTTCAAATTTATATGTTGCCATATCTAAAAACAAGTATCAATACGATAAAAAAATAAGATTAGACTCTCAAATAAAATATTTAATCTATCGTTATAATTAAAATAAAAAATATCATTGCTGGATTAGCATAAACCTTTTGCATCATTACAAAAAATGACGTTGTAGAACTGACATCAAGATATCTCAAGTATAAAAAAACTCTAATAGCAACTAAAAGATGCAATCTGAATATTTCTTTTTTGCAAAATATTGAAATAAAAAAATGAACCTGAAAAAAAAGATCTTGAAAATCTAAAGAATAAATTGATCTGCTAAAAATATTAAATATGTAGAATATTTGAGATTGAACATAACGAATTCTTTGAATCACAAGAAGCACACTTTAATATATTTTCTTTTCGGTGGCTGATTATATTCATTTGGCCAAAAGATGTGAATACGATGATAGATACCGGTAGTAAATTTCTAGGAGAAAGAATATTACTTGAGTTAAAAGCAGATGATCTTTGGTATTCTTATAATAATTTTTATACTATAGTTATAAAAGAATTGAAAGGATAAAATAGTCTAGAAAGGAGTGGCATTAAAGAATTAGGAGTGGCAATAAGAACACCCAAAAATAAAAGTCAAAGTGGTCGTTAGGTTCGAGATAGATTCTACAATAACCCACAGCTCTTTAGAGAAAATAAATGTACAACGGAATAAACTTTTGGGTGCTCTTACATTTTTAAAAGTTGGGTTAATTTAATTTTTCTCCCTCAAACTATAATATATTTATTAATATAATTTTTAAAGTATATTATTATTCATTTTACATCCTTATTTTTTTTAAAATAATGACATTTAATCTTAAAAAATAAATATAATTATCTTTTATGTTATTTCTATTTTTCTAAATTATCAAATTATGATTTTACCCTTGTTAAATTATTTTTTAGATTCTTATATAATAATATATTTTTTCTCATAATTCTAAGTATATTTAAGATTCAACTTTAACTTTTTATTTTTAAGTATTATTTTTTATTTTAAAATATTCTTCGGCTTCAATTTTATTTTTTTTAATCCAATTGCAAGTTTCCTTTTTATATTCTTGAGCAAGACTAAGACTATTTATCATTGATCAATTAATTAAAGAAGGATAAAATAATAATTTAGTAATTTGAAAAATAAATAAAATAATAGAAAAATATTTAACTTTATTTTTAGGATTAAGTGTGACCATTAAATAAGTTTGAGAGTGTTAAGTGGATAATAATATAATTGAAGGGTTATGTTGATAGATGTCATAGTTTAAGAAAGAAAATTGAAAATAATCCTTAAAATTTTAGTGCCACTACTTATCCATTAGGGGGCGTTTGGTATGAGGTAATCTATCTAGATTACCGGTTATTTTATTTAAATTTCTCAGGGCCCACCACATTACCGCATTTGGCTGACACTCATTACCGGTAATTTTAATTTAACTGGTAATTTGAATTACCACCTGACTGGT
The DNA here is from genome assembly GCA_001647135.1 of Pontederia paniculata. Lineage (NCBI taxonomy): Eukaryota > Viridiplantae > Streptophyta > Magnoliopsida > Commelinales > Pontederiaceae > Pontederia > Pontederia paniculata. The sequence continues at coordinate 18,038 of LTAE01004275.1, read as the reverse complement.
AATCTGGATAGCACCCAAAGTAGGTGTCTTTCTGGATTCCCACTAAAGTAGGATTTATAATTTTTATATTGGACTAATATAACCTTTTAACCTTATATTAAATCATCGTTTTTATATGCAATCGTCGTCTGGATCAAAATATTGCAAACCGTTTCCTGCGCCGTCTCACGTCTGGATCAAAGTTTGGTGAATCAATATATTTTCTTCGACTTAATTTTATTTTTTTAGTGAATTGAATTTAACAAACTTTAGTTTTACTTATTTTTATTATCCATTNGTTTCCTGCGCCGTCTCACGTCTGGATCAAAGTTTGGTGAATCAATATATTTTCTTCGACTTAATTTTATTTTTTTAGTGAATTGAATTTAACAAACTTTAGTTTTACTTATTTTTATTATCCATTCTCTCTTTTCTAAATTAGTTTTTGGTTTATCAAACACAATAGAACACTTAAATCTATAATATGTAATAAGGGTATTTTAGTAAAAGGCACATCTATCAAATGATCATTTTTTTTAACAAACATGGTAATATAAATTACCGCTTACATTACTAGTACTTGCCAAACATTATTATTTGATATTACCGATAATTTAATAAGTGGTAATCTATATTTATGGCAATTTGAATTACCGGTTATTTTTAACGGGAATCCACCAAATGCCCCCTTATAGTCTTCTTTAATTTATCAATTCCTAATAAACTCAATCATATATATATTAATACTAACCAGATTTTTTAACAAAAAAAATTATTACAATTTATTTATTTCATTACAACTAATTATTTATTATTATATTATATTATTTACATATATTTTTAGCCATACATTATAATACTATTTTCTTGTTAATACCATATATTTTTTAACGAGTGCATAATACATTTTTTATTAGAAAGGGCATAATTTTTTTTATCAAAATAGAGTATAAAATATAAATATTTATTATTCGTACATTACATCTTTCCAATAATATTTTTTCTATATTTTACACTTTGTTTTGTCAAAAAAATATTATGCATTCCCTCATCGTTAAGATACATACTAATCGAAATATATTCACGTATTTGCGTAGATATCTAGATTAAATTTAGTGATAATCACTACATAATGATTAATTTATAAAAATTAATCTAAATCACATTAGAAATCATATAAATAATATAATAAATGATAAATAATTAGGTGAAATAGAGCAAATAAATAGTAATAAAATGTTATGTTTTTCAATAAAAAAGGTTTGGTAATGAAGTAAATAAATAATAATAATAAAATTGATTAGTATTAGTGGACATATAATATTATGAATTTTCTTGGAGTGTATTATTTTTTTTGAGAAAAATTTATTAAATTGTTCCATAGCATGAATAAATAAGGATAAAATCGATAAAAAAAGGTGACATTAATATTTTGGGAGTGAACTCTGAGCTTTTACAATGGGAATTTGATCAAATCCGGCCCCATTATTTGTTGTTGTGGACCACGTATAGACCTTTCAGAGCTCATTAATCAAATGTTGGTTGGTAATTGTCAAGTTGGCAGATACGATTGGGTCAATTTTTTTTTCCTGATCCAAAAGTCCAATGCACCCCGCGTGCACTCATCAATCGATTAATGCACAGTTCTCATGCATGTCAATTCTCATTTCTCACCGTTGCTTGGTAGACGGCACCTCATTTAATTATATATTATCATTCTAGGGACGAACATGATAAATCCGTAATATGATATTATTATATACATATGGAAAATTTTAAGTCGGCCTAATTTTCTCGGAATTTTTTTCTAACACTCATATAACTAAAAAGTTCCCTAAAAACAAAATTATCATTCATGTTAGCTGTTAGGAGAAATTTTAGAAAGATTATTAGGAGGAGGTAGAACTAGTAAATACTTTTTAATTTATATAAGTATTTTTGTTTGATTTGTTTTGGTAGCCGGCTATAGCCAATTTTTCATTGTAAACAATTGTAAATATAAACAAAAAACTTGGGGGTACAAATACACTAGTAAAAGATTTTTAAAAAAAAAATGGTTAAACTAATACACTTTTATTCCGGCAATTAGCTTTTCTAAAAATTCAAAGTTTTTTTTGCAATTTGAAAACAATAATGTTACAAATAAATGTAAAATGGAGATTTTTTTTGAAAAAAATATCTTTCATGTTTTCTATATATAAATAGATATATATGTAATAAATTTATGCGTAGACAAAAATATAACATGCATGATCAACTTGTAGGTCTCATAATTTTCAATGCAATTTTTTATTTACATCTTGATCTTTTAATTTTTTTTTCTTATCTCCACTATTGGAAGAACGGAGAACATAATGAGAGAAATCATAAGACATAATAAAAATATATATTACATGGTTCAAAGGAGAATTTCTTGTGTAGACATATCTCGTTATGCTTTTTGCAATATCAATATCACAATATAGGTCTACATCAACAAAATATTTCATATCCAAATTATTTTATTGAAAAAAAAAAGAAATGTACCATTTTTTTATTTTTAAGTATCAAATGATCAATTTTAAGTGTTTATCAATGTTCCTTTTCTGAATCTCATATATATTTGTTGAAAACTCTCATTGTACGCCCCAAATCAGACCTTGCCACCTGACAATAATCTCAACTTTGGAGACGTTACCCCACAATATCATTACCTTTGGTTTGACCATTTGACCGGTCAACCATAGGGCCACATCATATAAATACAATACTTTAAAATTAAACATCTTTGACATATAAAAAATACTAATCAATCTGTTACATTAAATCCAATAGGAGACAAATCCATCAATAGACCATAACAAAACATTTAATGATAGAGTTCAACATTCTTTCTAATCAATAGAAGACTCCAAACTAGACCAGTGACATATTAACCAGGATCATATGCCATGTGCAAGTAGACCATCACGAGC
>LTAE01004274.1:46530-57781 GCA_001647135.1 Pontederia paniculata | reverse complement strand
AAAAAAATGATATAATAATAATAATAATAATAATAATAATAATAATAATAATAATAATAATAATAATAATAATAATAATAATAATAATAATAATAATAAATTTTACCTCAAATAGTTCAATTTTATGATTTATTTCTTTCTATTAACTCATTCATATTTTGTAAAGAGAAAATTTGTGTTCTACTCCATGGAGTATAAATTGTTATATTATCTTCATCACTTGATTTATTCAATAATTACCTATCAATTTATTTTAAAAACTAAATAAACAAATTATATTTACAATCATCAGATAATTGGTGATCATGATTAAAGCTCTTATGCTAGCTCATTAATTCAATTTTTTTTATATTTGTTATGATATGTGTTATTTTAGATCATCAATGCTAACTCATCTAAAGAGTTAGACCTCAAATTTAGTCACATTGAGTGTAGAAAGATGTGTCTAACAATCATGCATTTTTCATTTATTATACAATATAATATGTATATATATAAGAATAAAATTATTTAATTTTTTTTGGGTTCCCATTTTCTTGTGGTTTCTTTATGGTCTCAATAAAAAATATAATAAAAGAAAAGACGACTTGGAACCTTCCAAATTGGACGTAACACCGACGATAAATTATAAATGCATGTAGAATGGCAATGGTCGAAAAAGTTTGCAAAGCCAATGCCTTTTCCTTTTTCTGAACGAAAAAAAAAGAAGAAAAAACCGATATAATAATAATAATAATAATAATAATAATAATAATAATAATAATAATAATAATAATAATAATAATAACTCCCCGACGCTTTGGGGCGCGAACGGCGTGTGACCGGGCTGACCGCCTCCCGACAAAGCGACCGGCTGCAGCCGGTGGCGCACCTAATCCCGTCCTGCTTTCTTCCGGTCGCCCCCGTTTTTTAAAATCCATCAAGTTGCTCATCCCTTTCGCCGTCTCCCCGTTATTTTTATTTCCACCTCGCCGGAGTAACCCCACAGCCCGTTCGGACCGCCGCCCGTTCTCCCTGCTCTTCCGGCGGCTCCCCTCCGCTCCCGTCTGGGCTTCCGGTGAATCTTTCGAGCACGGGCTATGAGACGTCAGGAGGTTTTGCGGGCGGGTGTATTGTCGCTGCAGACGGCCGGAGGGCTTACCGTCGGCGGGATTCTGGGGACTGAACACTTCCTGTGGGTCATCTGAGCTCGGCTTCCGTAATGCTGGACTAACCCTTGGTCTTTCTGGGGTCCTCCGCTTCGGGCGGTTGCGTGTTGTTGCTGCTTCAGGCTCGACGCGTTTGGTTTCGTCTCGAGGTTTGAGTACTCTTCGCTGTCGCTCACTACGTGCTTGGTTTGTGTTTGAAAGGGGTGTCTTTGAGGTTTTGTGAAAAAAAAGATGGACTTTTGAGCTTGTGAAGTTGGAATTTTGGCCTCCGTGCCCTGCTTAATTCAGGCGGAGTTGCTGAAACTTTGAAGCAGATTGAGCTGAGATCTGAGGTTTCTCCATGTCGGGGGCTACGAGAGTTAGGTCCATGAACGGTTCGGAGTCCGCGGCGAGGCCTGTCCTCGTGCCAGGCGGGAACAAGGCGAGAATGGTGCCTACTGCTCGGAAGCCTTCTTCCAAACCCTTGCGAAAGATGGAGAAATCGGCAATGGAGGCTGTGAAGGAGGAGGAAGGAGAGGGGGAGGAGGAGAAGGATTCCTCTGCCGCAGCAAACTCATTGGTGCTGACGCCACCTACGACGTCTGCCCGTGGTGCATCTTCAACGTCAAGGAGACACGAGCTGCTCATGCGGTCCAATTTATCTCTGAACGCCTCTTGCTCTTCGGACGCGTCCACTGATTCGTTTTGCAGCCGAGCCTCCACAGGGAGGATTGGGAGGCCGAGCTTCTTGAGGCGACAAAGGCAGATCAATCCGAGGCCAGAAAAGTTGGTCATGAAGCTGGAGAGGGTCGTCTTGGATAGTATTGCGATGCCTGCATCTGAGGTCGTGGATGGAAAGAGGAGGTGTCCATGGGTGACTTCAAACACTGGTGTGCCTCTGAGTTTTCAGCTTTGTTTTAGACTTTTAATCCTTTTCAGTATCTTTATCTCATTTTTGAAATAAAGTTACTACGGTGCTATCATATGTGCTAGTTGCTCTGAAAGTTCTACTTTATGAGGAAACATAAACAACCAATCATGAAAGCATCTCATCTGCCTTTTTCATGTCAATTGTAGCTACTTTCCTTCAAATTGCTTACTGTGATTGAATGGCACACGGCAACTCTGATTGTCGGGTCCATGATCTATGCGGTCTTCAATTGTTGTCTCACCGGAAGTGACTCTTGTAACAACAAACGATCACTTTCTTCCACCCAGTAGGAACCAGCACGAACTGCGAACCATTTCATTCCCCAGTCCATTCAAATTCAAAATAGTTGTTCAACATAGGTCTTGAGAGTTTGGACTGTTTGACTGCTTATACTATGTTCCAAATCGTCTCGTTAAGCTTCAACCACCGAACGGTTCTCTGCTTATTATAACTTTGATTAACCATATGTATTGTTCTTTTCCTTCCACTTCATACATTGTAGATTGATTATATATCCCTTTGGTTTAGGCTTATCACAAAATAGAACAATGCAAATGAAAAATATTTCTCGTCTGCAATATTGGCATATGAATCCTTTCTTTCAAATTTCTTATCTTAGCATGAGATTCTGATTTTTCAATTTCATCTCCAGAACAGTTATTCTGTTATCTATCTTTAGCAAATGATTGTCACATTAGTGATTTTTTTTATTGTTGCCAAAGTTAGCTTGTTTGAGTGTTTAAGGTGCCATAATTATTCACTTCTAATCATTTCTATTTCCACTGATATTACTTTTCCCTTTTCGATACAACCTTGGTTAGTTTGAATTCCTAAGGCATATTAGTATATTTCCCATTTTGCAATTTATGATATTAAAATATTTTATCTACTTAGGAGGCTGTGCAACTACTGGCCATCAGTTTGTTGTTAATTCCTCATCTGTCCGATTTATTTCAAAGAATGGGACACAACTAAATTCTAGTCCTGTCCTGTATGATATATATATATTACATAATTCTTCTGTCTTAGGGAAAACCAAGGTTGAACTATGAAAAATAATTGTGTTCTATACAAAGTTGAAATGCATCATGCTATACGTACAAATTATTTTATTTGTCTGAATATCGAAGACAATAGACCTTAAACCTCATGAGTATCTTATCTTCAAATCTTTCTAGGACAAAGTTGAGAGATACATTCTATGTTTGACAATGTGCTAGAGCAGTATCCTCGTGTTGAAGTGCCCTTTGAATGAGGTTATAGATTCTATTATCATTTACTTGAGGGCGAATTAAGCATATAAGGCACGCTTGCAATAGTTGTCCTTCGTGTCCCTTCCAGTTTTGCGCTTCAATATGTTGTCTCATTTTGTTTCCAGGTTTAGAACATGTTAAAATGATAGTCAACGTTAGGACAGAGGATGAGGAGAGTTTGGATTGGTTGGGGTTCAATTGAATGGGATGTCCTTGAGCATGCACATATTAGAATATTTCATAAAGGGTGAAACCCATGTTCTAAGTCTCTGACTAGTAGACATAAGGTAAGGAGCATAGTCGTGCAGTTTTTCTTCAGATGTTGCAGATAAGTACTGAATTTTTAATCTCTCTGTTGTTAAAAAAAAACCTAAACACTACATCAAAACTCGCCCACTCATTAATCACAATTTATGTATCTTGCAATACTAGCTTTGCTTATTTTCAACTGTTTTGCTAACACTAAACATTAGATATATTTTCCTCTCTTTTAAATTCAAAAATATAATCCTTATTTATTTGTTAGAACAGATCCTTCTTATGTAGCTTTTCATGATGAAGAGTGGGGAGTACCCATCCATGATGACAAGTATGCTATCTAAAGTTCTTAATCCTTGTCTATACATATTAAAATTTCAGAAAATCTTGCAGTTTTTTGCTTTTATAAGATAGTGCCTTAAGTTCAGGTAATCTGAAAATGATTTCAGGAAGCTTTTTGAGTTGCTTGTGCTATCGGGCGCATTGGCTGAACTCACCTGGCCTGCAATTCTTAGCAAGAGGCATATATTTAGGTAAATAACAGTATATCTTTCACACCTAACATTCTTTATAAAGTGTCTTATTCATTCTTGGAATTATTTCAAAGGGAGGTTTTCATGGATTTCGACCCGCTTTTGATCTCCAAATTTAATGAAAAGAAGATTGTGGCATTAGGAAGCACCGCAAGCTCTCTATTATCAGAGCCAAGGCTTCGTTCTATCATTGAAAATGCCCGTCAAACACTCAAGGTTAATCTCACCCTTGATAATTTTGTTCTTTCAATACATTTAACTGCTGCCTCTGCTACTCACGTATTTAATAAACATTTGTGCCATTTTGTTGGTCACTTGATCTCAATCCGTTTCTCTGTGGACTTCCTAACACTCATTAGTCATGTCATATCAATATGTGTTCAACCTCTTGAGAAATTCCATCTACTGGATAACTGGCACATATCTTGTTATGTTATTTTCTTTCCCAAATTTATCATTTTTTTCAGCAACAAATTGTTGGCATTTAACTTTTACTCTTCTACTGTAGATTGTGGAAGAGTTTGGGTCATTTGATAGATACTGTTGGAGCTTTGTAAACTACAAGCCCATATTAAGCAGATTCCGCTATCCTCGTCAGGTTCCAGTTAAAACACCTAAAGCGGATGCTATAAGTAAAGACTTGATGAAGAGGGGGTTTAGAAGTGTCAGTCCCACTGTCATCTATTCCTTCATGCAGGTCTCAGGAATGAGCAATGATCATCTCATGAGTTGTTTCAGATTTGAAGAATGCATTGCTCTACCGGCAGATACAAATAAAACAAACTTGATGAAGGCTGATATTAAAACGGAGATTACCGAAACTCCGATAGAAGGAAGAGAGGGCATCGATTTGGAATTTCCTGAAACTTTGGATAGATTGAAAATCTTATAGCAACTAAGGGGGTGACTGCTGACTTAACAGTGATTTCAGTGTTTTGTTAATTAATGTTTGTTGGTGTTTTGGATCTTTTGTGAGGGAGAAACAGTGGTTCTTGTTAATAAACATCAATGAGCTCTGATCTAATTTGTTTTTAGATTTGTTGAGTGTGAAGAGAGGTTTCCGATTGTGGTGTACAGTTTCCATCAGAGATTGATTTTTATCAAACAAAATTTGATGTACTCAGTTGTTGATTTAGTTATTCTTTTCTCTGTCTGGATGCAGCGTCGGGGAGTAAGACAAACACCAAAATCAAACATCAGATTTGACTATTCTGGCTGTTGGTAATGAACAGACGGTGGATGAGAATAAATCTCCATTGCTCTAAAAGGATTAAATTTAAGTTGGGTACTAACAAAAGAAAAGTTCAAAGTTAAGATCACCATCTTTCCACCAAACTGAGAATAGGAAAAGTTATTGGAATCTTAGACTTGTAAACAGAACATATTCCTCTGAAGGTGGTTTTGCCAGTTTAAAGTATTATGAGTCTTGTTGTATTTGTCGACAGATTTTCCGTTATTTCACAAAGGTGACAGTAAACTTTCAGATAAATTTGGTCTCATGGCAGAAAGTTTGATTGTATATAAAAAAAAGAGGTCAATAACTTATTGACCTCTTATATTTGTGCTTGTAAATGCATGAATTGGTTAAAGTACATAATTAATTTATGCAAATCAGACATTTTTAAGTGCATATTCCATTACCAGCACAATAACAGTATAACCTATGCACCTGAAATGAATTGCAAAGGATAAAAAAGACCAACAAATTTCTTGAACACTTGAAATCATTTTTTTCCCATGATAACTTGGAAAAATCAAGAAAGAGATGTTTTACCTTTCCATTAGACTCCAAAAAAAAAAAAAAGATACTCATGACAGAGACACATTCCTGACCAAAACGTTAACGCTGCAACTGTTGTTTTATGGAACCATCTAAGTGGTTGCAGATTGCGATGGCTTGTAACTAGATTGTAGTCAGTGAGAGTGTCCCAGCTGCCAATGAACACTAATCAATCACACTGACTCTTTTTTTGTCCGGTTACACGGATAAGTCCATGGACTTAAGTACAAGAAAAATAAGTGAAGATCAAAAAATGAAAAATTCGAGAATTTAATTTAAATTCTCTTAATGTATCCACAAGTTAAATGTGTGACAATGGTTTGCTCCCAATTGCACATACCTTTGACAAACTCATATTGATCACAAACAAACTCAATTGTAGTTTTACTTCTTGGTGCATACTCAACTGTAGTTTTCTGGTGTATAAATATGGTGGAATGGAGAAAAGCTCTGATATTAGCTCGAATTGCAGGCTCATAATCTTGAGGGGCATTCTTAAAACACATTTCTGCAGCAGATAGCTCATAATCTAGAGGGGCACTCTTAAAATTCACTTCTGCAACATATCTGCCATAGTGGATTCTTCTTGAGAGGGCCTGATAAAATGACAGTGTTAGAATTTATCTTCTTTTAAGATAAGACAGTTTTAGAGTTGCTACCTGTAAGATAAGACAGTGTTAGAGTTTCTACCTGTAAGCATGTCAGATCTGCTGCTGCAATTGTTGGTGCATACTTTCCATCATTTCCCTTGGTAGTGCACAAGAGCAGCAACATGCTAAAGTACATGTTCCATGTGCTCTGACTCACATTAACAGACTGCTGCACAGTACAGATCCTGTCGTTGAAACAAGATGCACCAATTCAGAATTCATAAATGGCGCCACTCTTTGTGAGCAAATGGTAAATGTTTAAGAACAGAAAGTAGATCAGTCACCCAGATTATGAAAATTGTATGGAGGCACTAAAGGCAATATTAGATTGTTAGGGAAGAAGGAACTTCCTCAGGATTTGACATTTAGTTCTATTTTGTATTCCAGACAAAATTGCAGGAAAGCTACTGAAGGAAAGACCAGTACTACACATGATCAAGTTAAACCAGTATTGGGAAGAGAGGAACATAACTGTCAATAGGCATATTAACCGTCCAAAAACATTCATATTCTGTAATTTAATGAGATTGAAGAGTTTAAAAAAAAAGTGTGAACTTTCATTAAGAATAAAAATGTTGCATTATAACTATCTTGATTTCATGAAGAAACTAACCGTTTTCTTCTTCTATATATAAGAGTAGATGATATTGTCAAACAGATCAAGTTTGGAGAACCTGTCTGAAGTGTGTAATACATTGTACTTTAATAAGCATATATTTCAATCGATATATAACAGGCTCAAATGTTAGCATCTCAATCTTGTCAAAAGCACACATCTCGCAATTAATACGACAATGTTTTCTTTAATAAAAAATTATCATCACTTTGTTTCGATTATATAGTAGGTCTACACATGGAACTAAAATATAAGGAAGCATGTATTTCTCGAATCAAACCTATAACCTCTTTCTATGCTATTTAACATTATATTACAAGAATAATCACTTTTCTCTATGAACTCTATTACAAAAAAAATAAATAAATTTATATTCTTACCGTCAGTGCCAATAGTTTAATTCAATCCACCACGTGAATAATCAAAGAAATTTTTTTTTGGCAAGAGTCCGTAAAAGTTTGAATATAACAAGGTATCATGTTAAATCAAATAAACTATCAGCTATATAAAAAGATTAATCCGTAAAAAAATATCACGTTTATATTTATAACCTTATTTATTTTAAAAATTATTTAATCAAAACAATATATATGTATATGACTCCAATTAATATGAAAATTTTTGACATCAATTATATGTTTTAATGTCATCATATAAAATATTAGAGTTATTTTCGCAAACACCCTCTTGTCCTATAACTTTTTTTCACGAATAATCTCAAACTATAATTTTACCGATTTTAATCTCTAAACGATTCTTGCTTTGACATTTTTTGTCCTTAGTCAATTTTTTTGTTAAAATTAATTTTTCAGATATGTTAAATATTTTGTTTATCTTTTATTACTTATTAGTTTAAAACATGTGTACCCTTTTGCTATCCTTCATTAGATTAATGAAATAAGTAATAAAACATAAAAATTATTTAAAACTTTTACATAAAGGTACAAATATCATTTAACAAATATGAAAATTTAACTTTAATAAAAAAATAACAAAATCAAACGTTAGGACTAAAATATCAAAGCGAGAATAATTTAGGAACTAAAATTAATAAAATTATAGTTTTAAGAATATTTATGAAAAGAAGTTATACTACACAGGATGTTAGTAAAAATAATTCAAAATATTATAATAACTGAGTAATTAATATATATATATATATATATTGAGATTTATCTAAATTATTTGTAGATATGTTTGCTCGACTACTACACATAAGGGCCTTGAAGCATTGGGGTTTTACAAAAAATATATGGGCCTTGGTGAGCCCAGTTGCTATTATTTAGGCCAGAGTGGCCTGGGCCTCTATCTACCATTTATTCTTCTTTTTTGTACTTTATATATATTTTTGCCATGACCAAGGACTACAAGGGACATTCTCTGTAAAAGAAAGGAAGAGGGAAATTTTTTCCTCAACTCATAAAATAAAATATTTTTTCAAATTCTTTAGTACATAATTGAGCGCAAAATGATAACAAATTATTTTGTTACAACATAATTGATTTCCGCTTGATTTATTCTTTTTTAATCAGAAGCATTATTGATGACTGCATAAATAATTGGATTTTTATATTTTAAAATTAATAATATAATAAAAAGATAAAAAGAAATGCATAGCACGTTTGTGCATTGCATGATGTGTAACCTGATATTATTTTATATTTGTTTTAGTTCTTTTATTTATGAGAGTGATCTGATCTTAATTTAGTATATCATATTTCTATGTTTGCTTATATTCATAAAAGAAAGATAAGAGATCAAAAAGTTAGGAGGTCAAAATATATAACAATAAATTATAAAAAAATAAAATGGGTCAAGATTTGAACTCTAGACTTTTAGATATTTAATCAAAACCACATATTCACTGTGTCAATTAAGCAACTATGATAATTTGTTAGTATTTATTTTATTTATTGACTTTGACTACTAGTATATATGTATATATATATTTTATATATCGAAAAGTTGGGGGAGGGGCCGATACCCCAGAGTATATATGGGTCCGCCTCTGTTTCAATCATTGAATCAATTAATGATAAAATAAAAATAATTAATTCAATAATTAATATATCAAATAAATTATTTTAAAAATAAAAATATTTGTAACTTAAATATTAATTTAGTGTGCTAAACAGATAGAAGTTAGGTAAAGTGATTCCACTTGGCAACTGGCCTTCGAAATTCAGTACTGTTGCCACCTCACATTTGCAACATGGCATCACGCACGAGGAGCAATTTTACGTGGATGCTGGCTCTGTTATTTGAGTGTTTCTGCTAACATTTTTGTGTTTGCTGCATATTTTTGTGATGTTAACCGGAAGACTCGTTGGGACATCAACAACTACAAGTGGCAATTTCTGGTTTCTTAATTATTAGTATGGTCATGCTTCTTCTACTACCATTTGTCCAGTTGCTATAAATACGTACATTCTTCGTGCAGCTCATACAAATTATATGCAAATTAATACAATAGAATATGTAGATATTTTTTCTCTTGGGACTCACTAATGCCATTGCTTCCGTTCAATATCGTGACTCCAAAACAAATTTATTAGACTGTTTCTCCCCATTGCAACGCTTACAAAAACTTTTTTGCTAAATGTAAACCTCACCCTGTCAAAAAAAAAAAAAAACCATCAACCTCACATATCTAAGAACATGCATCCATCAGTTTCATATTGATTAAATTAATATGTTACTTGAATTATTTAATAAGTATATTAATATTAATAATGAATGATTCAAACGGGACGTTTTAAAATTAATATTTAGAACTAATTATTATCGTGTTAAAATTCACTTTCATGAATACTCCCAAAATATTATATTATTAATTACTATTTTTGTTTACACTTATTTTTTATATCATATGGACACTTTATTATTTATTATTTTATTATTTTATAAATTATTTAGTTAACTATTTATTTTATTAATTATATTTATAAATATTAAAATGGTTAAAATAAAAATTAATTATCTTAATTTAGAATACATCTAATAGTTTATACTATTTAAATAATTAGTTTTATATTTATTAATCATCTATCCGCATTAAGATGATACATTTATCAAATACTCTTATTAAATTTGATAATTAACTCACTATTCATTACTCTCAATCCGCTGTTAGTGATTCAAATCATTAGTACATCATAAATAGAGTCGTAATGAGTCAAATAGTATCGAATAAAAAGCCTGAAACGAAAAAAAAATGTTTTATTTTTTTTACAATGTCATTAAGATTGGTTACTTTCAATGAATAATTTCAAATACATTGAAAACATAAATGCCCCGACAAATTTATCAGAGGATTCAAAAATTCCCCATTTACTTATTGGAGAATAAACAAACAGACTTGAACGACCCTCCCTTGTCCCAGTTTTGTTTTTTTTTTCGCCCAAGAAGTAGACGTGTAGTTTGTTATCATGTGCAGTATAATAATAAACAAATATTTTATTTAATATATAATTTAAACGGTATTCCTTTTTCTTAACCAATTGATTTTGAAATCTCACCTTTTTTGCTTCCACTACACAATTTATATTTTTCATCTTTATTTAATATTTGCTATTGAATAATTTTCATATATCAAATTCATTAAATATCATGTAAATTTAAAATAGTTATTCTCTCTTCCAAGTAAGTAAAGAATTTTATTATTTTGTATATAGTTCTCTTTTTATAATTATGTAATATTTAATGTTTACACTATTTAGTAAATACTTTGTACTTTCACTAACAATTTCATTACTGATAAGTGCTCAACAGAAATGAATATTCAATTGAAATAAATGGTTGAACACTATTTTTTCAGTTATATTTATTTAGTACCCTTTGTAAAATAAATCGCGAAAGTAATTCATAATGGAGTATATTCTTTATCTCTATTGTACTCTAAGCGAGAATTTTTTATCTAAGAAGAGAACTCTTTAATATATATTTTCGATTGTATTTAAAAATATTTAGCTATAATTTTTGTAGTGATAAAATAAAAAATAATAATAGATATCAAAAATTCATTTAAGTACTAAAAAAGTATATAAGCATTATATATGTCATCATCTTTAGGGTGGGCGATATATATATATATATATATATAT
>LTAE01004274.1:18060-35312 GCA_001647135.1 Pontederia paniculata | reverse complement strand
ATATATATATATATTAATTTATTGTTTTTTGCTATTGTTGCACTTATTTAAAACGATAGAAATTTGGATGGATGTTGTGTGACGAAAATTTCGCGAGCAAATTAATTGGTGATGAAACTGAATTTTGGTCACAAAATCATGTTTTTTCTTGTGGTCGAAATAATAACATATTATATTTTTAAAGACTATTAAAATATAAAAGATATGTATATTTTTCGATGCTATTAAAATCAGACCGGATCACCTATTTGACTGTGAAATGATATCAGATTTGGATTGGTTTGATAAAAATGTACTTCTGTTTGAACCGGTAAAATTTGTAGAAAATAATTTGTTCAAGTTCAGATGCTAAAAAAAAGAACCCAAAGTGAAAAATTAGACTGAAAGGAAAAAATTATCAAAGGAAATTTAATTAACGCGCGAAGGCAAAAACAAATTTGAAATAAGAAATTATGGGAAAAGAAAATATGAAAATGAAAAAAAAGAGGTGAAAATAAAAAAATCTAAGTAAAATAATAGAAAATTTAATAGTGATTTACATTAAATAATAATAACAATAATATATATATATATATAAGCTAAATCGCCTTTGCCACATGGCGACTCCACATTTTTCTTTGCCACATGGAGACTCCATATTTTTTAAGAAAATAATATAATAAATTTTATCAATGATTTTTGTCGTTAATTAATAATCCAATAAAATTTAAATAGATGTGCATTAGTTTTTAATCAATGATGTGTATTAATTTTTTTAAAGTTACTCAGATTCAAAAGTTTAATCATTCCAACAAAATTAAACAATCCTTAATTCCACGTCGATAATTATAAATATGAAGTTTTGGAATGCTCAATTTCAATATCATACTATGCTCCTTTTCTAAAAAATAAACAGAATAAAATCGTGATCATTAGTATAAATAACAGACTTTTCAATTTATTTTCAATAATAAATAAATAAATATTAGATATTAATTCAAATAAATTAAGAAAAAAATGGAAACTAAAATTGATAGAAAAACTAAAACATAATTATCTTTTTATAAAAGTATCTGATAGGCATTCTAATTAGGTTATTCGAATTGATTTTGTTCCTGTAACAAAAAATAAATAAAATCTATAACAATCATTTTAAAAGATTCTAACTCATTTGATTTAAGAAAAATAAATTTTTAAAAAAAGGTTTGTTACATAAGATAATAATTATTTTTTTTACAAAGAAGAGAATAATTAATCATTTTTTTAAAAAATATTTTGTATGTATAGATATTATATGCATTGTAATGTAACAATAAGATAAACAAGCATATATTTTACTTTTTTAGTCCCTTGTTTGAAATTATCCATATAAAGAAAAAAATGATTATAAATAATAATATATTTTAAACTTATATTTTTTTATATAAATAGGAAATTTAATAACAAAATAGCATATCATTTTATACCAAATACATAATTTGTGATCTCTAAAAATAATTAGTGAATAATATTTAATTCATTTTATTATTTTAAATATTTTAGTGAACAATATTTAATACTTATAAATACGGAATAATTTGCATTATCACAGTTTAATTTGCATTATCCAATATTTTAGTGAACAAAAGTAATATTTTGTAGATATATTTTTTTATAAAAATATGTGAAGATCATCTGGAAAGAGATTAAAGGCATTTGGATGACAAACACTAAATAAATAGTTTAAAAGAGTCTTAGTTCAAATAAATTAAGAAAATTCGGAAAATAAAATTGATAGAATAATTGAAACAAATATTTATTTTTTATCAATTATATGATAGACATTTTAAATTTTTTAGACTATTAATATTTTTGGAATTGATATTTCCTATAAGAATAAATAAATAAAAGATATAACAATCATTTTAAAAAGTTCCTATATCAAGTGATTTAAAATAAAATAAAATAAACACAAGTAGGAGTCATCGGGACGGACCGAGGAAGAAAAGTTAGGGAGACCAAAATATATAACAATATTTTTGTAGAGGAGTCAAGATTTAAACCCTATACCTCTTACTCTTAATAAAGATCAAACCTGTATAATAATCTATTAATATTTATTCTCTTTATTGATTATAACTACTAATATAATATATANCTCTCTCTCTCTCTCTCTCTCATACACACACACACATATAAGACCGGGAGCTAGTAGCCCCGAGTTCGAGCCCCGGAGTCCCCAATTTGGCCAGGGTATACCGATTTACCGCGCCCGCCCGAAACACCGGATTAGTCAGGTGCTAGTAGCCCTGGACACCGGTGGGTATTCACCGAAAAAAAAAAAAATCAACTCAAGTCCTCTTCCAAATCTTTATTCATCGATCCACTCGCGTCACATAACGCATACGCACCAACAAAGTTCCACTTCACTTGAAACGCAAAAGAGATGGCCTACGACCGACTTGGCGCGTCTGAGTTGCTCCACAGCGCGTCTGACCTCCATCCGGGACAATGATATAGTAATTGTTTAATAGTCTTATCTCAAGTAAATTAAGAAAAAATGATAATATAGTTAATAGAAAAACTAATTCACATAATTAATATTTTAATTATTTTCTAAATACTTTTAAAAGTTATAATATGCTATTATTTATATAAGATCTAAAGATTTTTTGCACTGTAAAATAAAATACGATTAGCTAAAAAAGATTGACTAGAATAAGAAGTTTTGATTCGTCTAAATAAATTTACATAAAAATAAATTCACCATTGAAGCCTTATTTGATTCATTTAATTTTGTCTAAGCATCAAGTTATACAATTTATATATTCAAATAGTTTGACATATTAATAATTAAAAAAATCAGTCAAACTATTTATTATGAAGGCAATGTGTGTAGTATATATTTAAATATGTTACTGCGCCTTGAAATATTATACCCTGTAGTCAAAATTGAAAAAAAAAGAGAATCTGTGGCGATAGCGGAGGATTTGGGTCGTTAGCCCAAGCCCGTAGCTCGACACTGATTCCCATGGGGGTGCATGAGGCGAAGCCCTAGCGGTATGGATCGTTATAAATATGGGTTAAAGTTTTGTGATGTACTCTCTTCTTCTGACTTAGTGAAAACTCTTTGGTGACAACCTCCTTTGCCCGTGGATGTTTCCCTCTTGTTCACATTGATCAAGAGGATTTTATCACGTTAAAAATCTGTGTGTCGATCTTTCTTTCTCGTTTTTATTCGTTGTTTTGATTCTTGATCGATTCCTCGCCCTATATATTTTCAACAAAATAGTATTTTGTGTGATCTAAAAATAGAGCTTTGGTAAAATTAACGATCAAAGTATATAACTGATGTTTTTCAAATGAGTAAAGTTTGATGTTAAATTAGTTTTCAAATACATAAAAGTTTTTAGATAAAAGAAAATGTTTAGTTATTAGGCTTAAAAAAGAAATCGTATAGATAATGCATTATTCTTTTTTTACAAATTTAAAATTCGTTGTAACATATTATATAATACGTATTTATATAAGGTTAGGAAAGGTAAAAAAAGTACATAAATTATATACAAAAAATATTACTTTCTATTTTTAATATAAGAAAAGTGAAATTTATGAGAAGATGTATATTGAAGATAAATAACAAACTACATATAAAAAAAATTTAAACTATAAATTTATAAATAATAAAAATAAACATCAAATTTTAATATAATATCTAAGTGTTTAACTAAAATTTGAGCACAAAAATCTAAACTAAAAATTTTACCTATACATTAATATTTTTATAATTTCTAATCTTCAAGCATTTTATAATTTAATATCCTTAATTTTATTTCGATCAATTTTTCAAAGATATATACTTAATCATATAAATTATATTATTTAATTATTTAGTAATATCCGTGCATTGACGGATCGATAGACTAGTAATAATAATAATAATAATAATAAATAATAATAATAATAATAATAATAATAATAAATAATAATAATAAATAATACATGATTTAAGGGTAAGAATTAACTTTTTGAAATATAGTAAATAAAGTTAAAAAATGAGTTCAAATCTAAATTTAATATAAAAATTAAGGTGAACAAATATCATAAGAAATGAAATATTTTTTTATCAAAAAAGGAAAAAGCCAAAACAATAAGCAAAAATAAAAATGAAAAGAATAAGTATAAGAGGAAAATCAATAGGAAAGTAAATGAAAAACGAAGGAAGTGAAATAGAATAAGAAAAAAATGAGTGAGTTAAAGTAAAATAAATTAATATACATCATTAGTATTATATAATTACTTAAGAATAATAATACATCATCAGCATTATTTTGTATAAGCATTTTGTCAAAATAGAATAAATAATATTTTATATTAATATATAATTATTAGCAGATTATTATTAATTGTTATATATTATATGGTAGTATTTATGCTATCTTTTAGATGATTATATATAATACTAGTTTAATAAAAAATCAATTCAATTTGGTTAATTCTGATTGTAACGATTTTCTATCGTGAGCGAAGCCAAAGGGACTTTCAAGGGGTACATTGGCACTTCTTAGACATATATAGTTAAATTTTATAGTAATAATTTATTTTTATATTTTATTTATCGTTAATTAGATGGAAATATTTTGCTACAATTTTTTTTTCTTACACGAGGAGTGGAGTTTCTGGTTAGATCTGTAGATGCCAGATCATGAAAGAAAATTAATCTTATCTTTTATATTAACTATAATTAATATAAATAAATAAATAAATAATTTTGCGTCTCTTGAATTACAATTCTGACTCGCCTTGTAACGTTTGCTCTCTAGACCAATTAAAAAAATTGTTGTGAATATTTACGCGTTACAAAATGTGCACAGCAAAGTCAGCGGCTCCCTAAACTAAAATTAGGAAGCCAGTTAAAATAAGATCGAATTTTAACACCGAGTCACTCGATAATATTATTTATGATAACTTGACCACTCCTGCCTTTTTCTCCCTCTCTAACCCTTTTATCCATTTCATTGCATTACTATTAGTTTAAGTCTTTTTTTTCTAAAAGAAATATAGTGCAGTTATTGTGATACAACATTTAATTAGGGCTCCGTTTATTTTTAGGAAAATGAAAGCATAATAAAAATAAATTATTGAAAAATAAGTTTTTGAAAAATAATATTTTTTAAGTATTTGATTAATGACTATTATATTTGGATAAAGTAATTTTAAAAAGGAAATGAAGAAATTTTGTGAGAGAAAAAAATCATTTGAAAAATGTAAGCCATTTTTTTAACAGTTTATCTTATTTTTCTGATAAAAAATAGTTTTTGGTTGATCAATTTTTCTTGTGCTATCAAAGAATGGAATGTAAAAAAAGTATTTTCTTCAAAAGCACTTTTATAAAATAAATATCAAGTAAAAGAAGGAAGGGACCACGAAAGATTCGATTTTTTTATTTCTCAATCGTAGAAAAGGACCATGGAACCAAGTGAGCAAGTGGGAAGAAAATATGAAATGATTTAAATTAAAAGCATAAAATTGAGGTATATTATTTTCGTGTGATTAGTCAATTCAGTTTGCCTTTTTCTCTACTAATTTATTTGCTCGTCAATGAAAATTGAAAACTCTCCATTTCAAGATCTTTTGTCATGAGATAATGCTTACGTTGCTGTCCCAGGAATATTTATTAATTACTTCATTCTATTAATTAGATATATAATTACTGGAATTAATTAGATATATGTACATGATCTTAATTGAACATGATATTCTTTTACATTTAGGCTTTATTTATTTTCGCGGATTTCTTTTTGAAAAATAATTTTTAACTTCCAGTCATTTATAGCATTAAAAAAAATTGACCAATCATAAAATATTGTTTCAATTGACTGAAAATAATAGATTTTAATTGAGAGAATTGCAAATTTATAAACGAGAAATTATTTTTATTTCACAAAAACCTTATCCGTAATATTTTCATTATCATTTTTCTTCATATTATATATATCTAACATATAAAAATAAATCACTTTCCAAGAATTTATCTTTCAATAAATTTAATTTTCTTATAAGGCTCTTTTTGTTTTGATGAAAATGAACTAAAAAAGAAAATAAAATCTTAAAATAGTGAATTCAAGAAAAAAATATTTTCATGTGTTTGGTATATGTTTTGAAGATATGAAAAAGTTGTCTAGAAATATAATAAGATGGAAAACTAATTCTCATTTTGAAAAGAACAATTAATGATGCAATTTTAGTTAAAAATGATGAAAATATAAAATAAGAGCAATTAATTCTCATGTTGATGTTTTAGTTACCAAATGTTTAAAAATTATGATTTTTTTCAAGAAATTTTTTTTATTAAATATTTTTTCCTCAAAATAAACGGAGTCTAAATTTTAGATAGACCAAATTATTATTTTTGCATTGAGTTTCTAAACTACATTAAACCAATACTCGATCCACAAATAATAATATTTCTCTATTAAATTGATTAATGTTATCATGAATTATATTGTTTAATACATCAACATTTATTATAATTAAATATATTTATTTTAGTAACGATTATATAATTTATTAATTTTTCTATATATAGATGAAAACGTTCTAAACACAAAATAGTCCAATCACAAATTCACAACGACTCCAGAGGTCATGCACGATTTTGTTCTAATTAATTAACTTCTAACCAGACATGATTTTTTTTAAACTCAATCTGATCCAACTCATATATGGCCCACCTACTCAATGGAGCACTCTCTAAAAATATAATAGAAACAGAAACATCTACCAAAAAAAAATGTAATAGAAACAAATCTACTAGGGGTGTTCACGGGTCGGGTTGAACCCGACCCGAACCCAAACCCGAACCGACCCGACCAACTTTGGTCGGGTCGATTTGGGTCGGGTCGTGTCATTTTTGGCATGCAAATCCGATCCAACCCGACCCGTCCAAAGTCGGGTTGGATTGGGTCGGGTCGACGGATCACCCGATCAATTTTTTTATTTTCTTTTTTCATTATTTATTTATTTATTTATTCATTTTATTTTATTTTTTTAAATATTTAGTATGAATCATTGTATCTAATATTCATTTTGCAACATAAAAAAACTTTTTAATATATTTGTATTATGATATATTTTAATTTTTAAATTAAACTTAACCTTTAACTTAAATTAAAATTAATTTAATTTTTAAAAAAAAATAAAAAGTTCGGGTCATCGGGTTGGGTCGGGTTGATTCGGGTTTGAAATTTTCAACCCGTACCCGACCCGTCCAAGGTCGGGTCTTGGACGGGTCGGGTCGGATCCGACCCGACCAAGAAACCGAACCGACCGAATTCAATTTGGGTCGGTTCGGGTGGCCGGTTTCACCGGGTCGACCGACCCGGTGAACACCCCTAAAATCTACCATAAAAATAATTAGAAAACCATAAAAAGGTTCTGCCATAAAAAAAATATAAACCCCTCGACTTATTCCAACTTATAATTTGACTGTCTCTCTCACACATCACCACTCACTAAAGGCTACCAAGTCCATTCCTCGATCACCTAATTTACATTATTCTATGGTTCACATAGACGTGGGTGATGCATTCATCCGAAGTTTGAAGCAACTTCTTCTCTGTGTCATTGTGTTGTCCTTAGAAGACTACTACATGAGATCAGTGTTCACTATCACAAATGTTTCCTTTCGGCAATGGTTTTGCTTAACTAATATCTTCATCAAGGTACAATGCGAAAATGCACAAACACGTTACAACAACATGATAACGATGCACATCAACTAGCAACTTATCAGTCATGAAGAATCACCATGAAGATAACTCTTGTAGGATTTGTTTTCAGAGTTGATACAATCCTATCAGCTTAGGTTGCTTGAGAAGATAATTCATGAGGATAATATTCTCTTATATTTATAAACTAATATAGAAAACGGACTCATGCACTTACCTAACTTGCTAATTCAATTAGTAATTAAATATCTCAATAGTAATTAAGTTTGCATCAGTTGATGATTATTATTTTTTTCCTACTTTAAAATGGTTTCTTCTCTTTACCTCCACTAACCTAGAGTTATTTACATATTTATTTTTAAAATAGGTACCTACCCCCTCTCAACTATTCAAACGTTCCCCTTTGCCCAACCATTAACTTTTCATTTATTTAATTACATTCTTAATCTTTATGAGCATAGAATATATATATATATATATATATATATATATATATATATATTATGATAACACATGAATTTTACAAGTGTAGTTTTATTTAATCTCCAACGTATTTTAAATATTTTTTTCACGTTTCATTAAAATACACCATTGGAGTTGAACGAAGTGATAAGCAAGTATCTTAAGCATATTTAAAGTCATATTTTTATGTGCGTAGAAAATTTTCATTTATATCCAACACGCATAATCTCCTAGCGCCATAAGGATTGGACGATGGGCGTCATTTCTTGAATACACGTGACAAATGAAAAAAATTAAAGCACATATAATTGAATTAATGAAAAAAGTAAACTTCATAAGAAAAGATAATGATAGGAGAGAGGAGAGGGGATGGCCGGGGCTATGTCTACATTTTACCGACACAAATAAATCACTGATTATTGATTAAGAAAATAACGAGTAATAATTAAAAAAATAAAAAAAAAACTTTTAAAAATTAAATTAAAGCAAAACTTACTCATTTCCTTTTACAAATTAGTTATTAAATACTTTTCGCTTAAATAAGATCCTAATTTCGAGTCTCAAAATTTTCTATTCTGAATATGTCGAAACAAGAAAAAAAAAAGAAAAAAAATTAATTAATAAATTAACATGGCAAAGATGAGTCGGAGTTCACACCCGGCAGTAATGGGCTGGTAATTAATTGGAGACGACCACATGACCCCTGGAACTAAATGGCTTCACCTACCGCTCGCTCTGTGAAGCGTGGCCACACACATCCCTTCCACTTCCCTCTATAAATAAACGCGCCATCTTCTCAAACCCAAGTCATCCTCACCAACTCCTCCTCACATTTTTCTCGGGGTTGCAGACGCATTCCGTCGACTGCTTCCTCTCGTCATCGATCATGACCGCGGACGCTCTCGTGCACGGCGCCGCCGCCGACGTCGTGCCTTCCGGGAACGGCCGGACCGTCTGTGTCACCGGCGCAGGAGGCTTCATCGCC
This sequence comes from Pontederia paniculata, assembly GCA_001647135.1. Taxonomy (NCBI): domain Eukaryota; kingdom Viridiplantae; phylum Streptophyta; class Magnoliopsida; order Commelinales; family Pontederiaceae; genus Pontederia; species Pontederia paniculata. The sequence goes on along the minus strand of LTAE01004274.1, from coordinate 26,177 downwards.
TCTTGGATGGTGAAGCTCCTCTTGGAGAAAGGATACACTGTGAAAGGAACAGTGAGGAATCCAGGTAACGTCGATCGTATAGGCAACATTGCTGCATGGTATAAAGCACCACTTCGATATATGTTTCTGCATGTTAAATCGACGATTGGTTTTATCAGATGATCCAAAGAACGACCACCTGAGGGCAATGGAAGGCGCGGCGGAGCGGCTCATCCTGTGCAAAGCCGATCTACTTGACTACGACGCTCTGCGTCGGGCCATCGACGGCTGCCAGGGCGTCTTCCACACTGCTTCCCCGGTCACCGACGACCCGGTATGATATATCTGGTTCAGAACTCTAAATCTATGGACGCTTCTGTGGACTCGCTCACATTTACATGTACAATGTTAACTCCCTCAGGAGCAAATGGTCGAGCCGGCTGTCAGGGGCACGAAGTACATCATCGACGCAGCAGCCGATGCCGGCACCGTGCGTCGCGTGGTGTTCACCTCCTCGATCGGCGCTATCGCCATGGACCCCAACCGCGCTCCGGACGTCGTCGTCGACGAGTCCTGCTGGAGCGACCTCGAGTACTGCAAGAACACGAGGGTATGCATAGGGCTCTTTTTTATCACAAACTTCACACATATTACGCAATTTTATGTCCATTATTTATTTATTTGCTGTATATATCTACATGATCGTTCTCGTTGTTAATGATCTGCCGCTTGTGATCGATGCTTTTTAGAACTGGTATTGCTACGGGAAAGCGGTGGCGGAGCAGGCGGCATGGGATGCGGCGAAGGAGCGCGGCATCGAGCTAGCAGTCGTGGCGCCTGTGCTGGTGATGGGGCCGCTGCTGCAGCCGACAGTGAACGCCAGCATCGTCCACATCATGAAGTACCTCGACGGCTCGGTGAAGAGGTACACCAACGCCGTGCAGGCGTACGTCGACGTGCGGGACGTCGCCGTGGCGCACGTCCGCGTCTACGAGGCGGAGGGCGCCGCTGGCAAGCGCTTCCTGTGCGCCGAGAGCGTCCTCCACAGGGAGGACCTCGTCAGGATCCTCGCCAAGCTTTTCCCGGAGTACCCCGTACCGACCAAGTAAGCAAAAAGATCTTGCACCTTAGTGCTTAGTACTGCTATCCCTAACGCTACTTTTTTTTTCCAAAGTAAAATAGATAGGGAAGATAAAAGATTATACAAATCTATTATTTCACGAGTCGAGTCGAGAGATCTCTCATTGCACTGCTCTTATTCTCCCTGTAATTATTTTAACTTGCGAAAATAATGTTTCCACTATTTTGGTCAAATGAGAAAAGAAAAGAAAAAACATGTATAGCACGAGAATAATATTGAGTAAGAATATGATAAGAGATCACTGTACATGAATTTTATTTCATGCAGAGTCGATCTACTTTTTTGTACCCTACACACAACTTGCACTACAAACTCCTTTGTCACAATTAATTTATATACGGACAAAAAACAAGATAAGAATTAATTAATCTTTATATGAGGAAAAATCTTAAGTAGGATCAAAGGTTTATGTTGAATGCAAGTGAGAATAAGACCATTCAGTACAATTGGGGTTTAAGATGAGGGGATGAGATGCAGACATTTAACGACATGTACAGTTAAGCTGATGGGGAGTGGGGAGGGGTGGAACCAAGAGGAGTAGGAGTTGATCACAATGATGGTTTGTGGTTAGGTAAAGGCTTCAGTGGGCCAAAATTATCGTAGCTTAAGAGGAAAAACTTACAGTACATCCTATTTCCTATCTTTGTCTCCTGAGAACTGTATAATTTTATGCTTCCTAAGGATACTAAAGATGATTGGGAATTTCTGGAATCTAAGGCTCGAGTTATAAGGTTTTGAAGATCTCGTGCATGAACTTTTTTTCTATATTGACCAAAGAAATGTTGCCAAAAAAACATATAGGAGGCGTCATTTTAGAGTTTGTACGTGGCCCCAAGAGCACTTTAGCCAGTAGGATCTGTGGTAGGTTTTGTTGCGGTGGGCATGACCCAACTGTGACGTATGTAGAACTTAATTTGCACTCTTATCTCCTTATAGCACTCAATATCTAATTAATGGGAAGAATACACAAATCGAGTTTCTCACCTACTTCTTGATAATTTCTCTTTAACTGTGAATATAGTCTATGAAAGGTGAAGAATGTTAATATTAGCTATTCTTCAAATCATGGTCTTTGAAATATGAATATGTAGCTTGTAGTACGAATTCATGACTATAAAGTGGACAACCTTTGGCTTTGGATGATGGATCATTCCATTTGGCAGAATGGTAGTAGAAAACCAAACAGTAACAAGATGTGATTGTAGTTGAGATTACAAGGGAGGAAAGAAGAAAGCAAGGTCCACTAAGAGTGGCCTTTGCTTCTTTGCCTGGAAGCATCTGGAATTCAGTTGGCAACTTGACTTGGATCATATATCACATAATTAGTGGTTATATTGGTGAAGAAAGTGACTCCTAATGATGATGTCTTGCTTCATGTCAAGTACTTTTTCATGTCATTAATTTGAATCAAAAGCTTGTGATAAAGAAGATTTATTTTAATTAAGTTGATTGATACATATGGTTAGTGGGTACGTATTCTAGAGAACAACGGAAATTAATAGTCACGAATTTGATCTATAAACTTGTCAATTTGGCTCGGGATAGAAATTAATTTCTCTCCACTTGAACTCTGAATTGGTTAAGTGCTAATAATTCTGAATATCGATGGATTAGTGACTTTAAAAAAAAATATTTTTCCTTTTTGGGGTGTCCCGGGATAGGTGTCTAGGATATGTGTCCTTATTTCACCACTGGATATCCCAATATCACGCAAATAAGGTAAGAAAAGATATAAATTGCTTTCTCTCACCAACCACTCGAAGCAAAGTTCGAAAGGTGCATCTTTTTTTCTTTCGGTGTTAGAAAGATATCATTTTGACTTGCACCAAATGGAGGAGAAGGCATGCAGATTGCAGGCGTGACCATAAATGATGGAGTTTGTGGTGAAGACTAAAAAAAAAAGAGGAAAAGTTGGGAGGACAAATGTCCCTCAACTTTCCTCTTGTTTTCTGATCCTAATTGCCACGTAAAACTTCCTCTATATTCTAAAGAGTAAACAAGCATATTTTTATTCTATGTTTGGCATGACTTGTTTATATCATGAACTGATGAACTTAATTAATTGGAATTTTTTCCTATAGTTATAAGATCAGCTGGATAGATATATATTATTAATGAGTTACTAATTGAACATGCAAAATGCAGATGCTCGGATGAAGTGAATCCCCGAAAGAAGCCATACAAGTTCTCAAATCAGAGCCTCAAAGACTTCGGAGTAGAGTTCCGGTCGGTGAACCAAAGCCTTTACGACACGGTGAAGAGCCTCAAAGAGAAGGGCCACCTTCCGGTCATGCCTGATAACTGCGACGTTTAATTAACTCTCCAACCCATCATAATTTGGCTAAATTATGTTATTAGTCTAAAACTAAATGTTTTGTTTGCTTTGTAAGTTGTGACTGTGACATTATTGTAATATGAGGGTGGGCTCGAGACTAAGTTGTAAGAGCTAGCTTACAAGTGGTTGAACCCCTTAGCATTTGTGACATTGGATTGTGAGAAATATAGAACATGTGGAGGGGCGTGTTACTTATCCCTTCCTTTTTTTTTATCGTTAACTATATCTAGTTTTTTGTAAGTTAATTAATTTTATAGTAGACTTCATATTGAATTCCTCAAGAATTTTAGATATAGATGTAACTAATAATAAGAGAAAAAAAGGTATGCAATTAATCCGGACAAGATATTCGTACCTTGCAAACATTTGAATATGATACATACTTATATTTCCAATATATTTTTCTCTTATTAGATCCATTGCCTAATAAACAAAGATAAACACAGATTTATAAGGGTACATAAATTTCATAAAAAATATATTTAATTATCAAATTAACGTCACTGGGCTACATGCATTTATGTTCTCTACATTTTTCGACCCATGATAATATACATAATACATTGTTTCTTTAAGATAGTTAAGAGGAAATACGATACAATTAAAGTAAGTGCAGCACAGCGCTATCATGGAAATAAGAACGTGATATAAACATCATGCATGCATGATGGGCGTGGGACCATGAGAACAAATCAGATAGAAAAGCACGCATGACACCAAATACGTGTTCTCCAAATCAAATAGAATCCATGTGACCACATCCGTATATGTCACGGGATATTTTGCCATTTGCATTACTTTAAATACATTATCGAAATACATTATTTGTTGTGACATTACAGTAATGATTGAGAATTTTAATTTTGTTTCGATGCTAATCTTATCTCAAGTTGCCGTCATTTTATTCTTATCTTTTTTTTTTCCCTATAAAGCTTAAGAAAGTGACTGTTACATGGCATTGTACAATTTATTAATTATGTTATTATATAGAATTAATGAGTGTGTAGTACAACTTTTCTAGTATAATATATTTGATGCACGATAAATAAGATATCTAATGATAAAAAAGTATAAATATTGTTTACATAAGATACCTACACATTCATTTTTTTAGGACAATAAAAAAACATATATGTTTAATATTGTAAGAAAGTTAATTATATATTTGTAAAATTGCACTCTATTGAGCTAGTGCAATTCCGGTTGATGTTAACTATTGTAGCAAATTTCACTCTATTAGGACATAGAGGATTTTTTGTTGGTTAGTGTTCTTTCTCTTCCAACAGCGACACTTTTGGAAAATATTGTCATGGTGGGGAAAATAAATATGTTTCATTTAATCCAATGTAAAAATTTCTTACCTCGTTTATGTAGTAATTAATTCCTCAAGCGCGTGCATTCAGCTTATTCTTTCGATCAATCAAAATAACTTTTGTAGGACGTGACAGATTCAAATAACTAAAATAGTACTTGTTAGGTAAATAGAAAAAATATATTACTGTGAGTTATAATGTTAGTGGTTTCATATATCTTCCTTGACGGTGACAATTGATGTTCACTATAGTTCTGGTCATTCCAATTCTCATCTCTTCTGTCAAGATACCAAAAAACTATTTAATTTAGATATGGTAGGCAGATCCAAATTGGCCTAAAACATATAAGAGACAAATCAAATTAAGAAATTTTCCTTGCGACCGTCAAGAAAACAGTGATAAATGTTAAAGCGAAAGAAAAGGATTCTTCCCCACAAAATGAACGTTTATAGATACGTGTAAACATCCTTTGCAAGTGTGTAAAGTTATGGTGAAAATTGAAATTCCATATGTTTTAATTATATAGAAATGAGATTGTATATGATCACACTATCTATAGTATCAATATTTTAATATTAAAGAATAACTTGTTATCAATTGTTAGATAAATTAAATATCTAATTTTAGTAATATTATATTTTTGTTTAAATTAATTTTTGATGTATTAAATAATTATTCTGGTCTTGCTGATTTTAGTTCCCGATCTGCTCCTGTTTATGATTGCATTGTATGTCAGCCCACTTGGAAGGATGAAATTTTTGCATTTGGGATTTTTCTCTGAGTTCACCAACTCCAACAATATGACCGACCGGAGGAGGAGGAGGAGTAGGTGATGGAGTGGCCACTGCATGCACCAGGAGCACCTCCCACTAGCAACATCCACTTTATCAGAACAGAAGTTCCAATCCCACGCAAGCATCTGCGTAATGCTGATGACATTGGAAAAGAATAATAGTATCCACGTATTACATTTCACAACTAATGGCTTGTTGAGAAGAGGGAGTTGCTCCCATTGGTGGAAGCTTTGAGCGTATAGATTTGAAATATTATTGTGACAAAAAAGGGATAAAGTGCTACCGCTCTAATTTTTAGGATGACAAAAAATGATGAAGATAATTATATAATGTTTTAATGATTTGTTTTAATTATATGAATAAAATCAGGGACGGACACATGCGGACTCATATATAGTGTGGGAGAATCTCGACCCTCTAACTTTTCGGTATATAAAATATATATATATACTAATAGTTGTAATCAATAAATCAAATAAATATTAATAAATTATTATATTTATTTAACTAATATAGTGGATAGATGATTTTGCCTAATATCTAAAGGTTAGGATTCAAATATTAGTCCCTCCCTATTTTTTGTGATTTATTATTATATATTTTGCCTCTTTTAACTTTTTGGCTCTCCTATATTTTCTTCCTGGTTTCGTCCTTAAACAAAATTAAGAAATAAAATTGAGATAAAATGAACTTAATTGTAGAGAAATTGACTAAGATCTTTAATCCATATAAAAGGATATAAATCGATCATTTTGTTTTGCGGCAAGTTCACGAGAAAAAAAAAGGAAGACATTTTGATGGATCTAGAATCTATTTGACAATATTGAAGCAATTACATATTAATAAATAGCAGATAAATTATTATTAAATTTAATAAAAAAATGATAAATATGACAGTTGGAATAATTGATAATTATAAAATGATAAAAAATATGAATCCTGCAAACTTTATTATTATTATTATTATTATTATTATTATTATTATTATTATTATTATTATTATTATTATTATTATTATTATTATTATTATTATTATTATTATTATTATTATTATTATTATTATTATTTTCATTATATCTGTAATTGTAAAGGTTATTTATTATAACATAATACATCATTTATTTACTATTTTGAAGATAATATTATATCAATAGAATAGTGACAAAAAATAATCAATTTAAAATAAAAAAAAGCAACTTATGTCAAACTGAAAGAAGTAGACAAGTAACCAATAAAATAAAATAAAATATTTAAATATTAAATAAAATATTTTTATGGAGAAAAAATGATATATTAGGAATAAATGTTGAACTCTAAAATTTATAGATTAATGAACTCTAATGCTTTTTAAAAATATTTATAAAACAAAAAACATAATTTTGAACGAGATAAAATTTTATCCCTTATTTAAATTTCAATATTTTGTCTCGAATATAGCATTACTGAAAGGATAAAAAAAATAAAGGTAAACAAATATTTCTTCTTGTTTTCTCAATATATTTAGTTGCTTGATACAACCGATTAAAATATTTCTTAGGAAACCTCCTGCCAATTATTTTCTTATTATTTTTTACGACTAATTCATTGTATAGATTTCCTTATTATTTTTTACGACTAATTATTTTCCTATTCTTTTCTTGTTAATGCTAAATCAGTGTATAATTTGTTTAGTATGCCACTATATTTACTAACAGATCGGGTATGGGAGGACTCAAACTCTTTATGAAAAATTATTGCTCCCCTTAAGATAAAAATTTTCATCTCGAAACTCAAGCATGGCCAGTTACCAACCAACACTACAAGAATAGTTGGATTCAGCGACAGAATTATATGTCGCTGAGCTATCGCAAAATAAGATAGCGACAACTTAGCGACAAACCGGCGTCGACAAAGAACTGTCGCAAAAATCAAGTTGCTATTAGCGACAGATATTTCTGTCGCTAAACCGTGGTAAAACTGTCGCTAGTCTGTCGTTAATCTGTCGGTAAAGGAAATTATTTTTTTTAAAATTGGTCGCTACATCTGTCGTAAATATGTCATTATATTGTCGCTAATCTGTCGCTATTACTGTCGCTAAGTTGTCGCTAACACAATCACTAATCTGTCGCTATGTTGTCGCTAAGTTGTCGCTGAATATCGTGAATTTTCGAAAACAGTATCGTGTTTCTGTCGCTATTCTGGCGCAAATTATCAAAACAATTTAAAATGTTTCATCCATTTCTAAAAAAAATCTGTATATACAACATAATATCATCATAGCAACCAATTATACTCATTCATGCACTAAACAATAAAGATTAATAAAGTTCAAAGTACTAATCACAAAGTCTAAGTCGATAATAAAAGTTTCTAAGTAGTCATCACAAAGTGTAAGTCAACAACACATGTCTAAAACAATATCGTACAACATAAGTCAAATACACTATAATCTAATCGTCGGACGAAGGAGTACGAGGAGTAGAACGACCGCGAATCAAACTGAGGACCTCTAACAGAAGTGGCGTAACTCTCTCATCTACCACCTCGACCACAAGGTCCTTCATCCCAGCCATAGT
>LTAE01004274.1:4132-15500 GCA_001647135.1 Pontederia paniculata | reverse complement strand
GGGCGAGCGACGGCGCGGACGACAGGCGAGGGCACAAGCACGAACGGACGAGCGGGCAACTAAGACGATCACGAACAAAAGTAAGTGAGGGATTGGATCTTTTAGGGCACGGGAATTAGCGACAGAAATTCTGTCGCTAGATCTGTCGTGATTAACGATGAAGAATTTCTGTCGTTAATGTTGTCGCAAGTCTGTCGCAAATTTTATTTTATTTAAAAAAAATGGTTCAATTTAAACTGTCGCTATCCTGTCGTTATACTATCGCTATGAGCGACAGAATAGCGACAGATATTTCTGTCGCTAACTGTCTGTCGCTAATACATCATATTCTTGCAGTGCAAAGATGACATTTCTATTTTTGATTCTAATTGTAAACTCTTCTTGTACCTTTTATGGCCTAGCAAATGTACCATCACGAGAGTCCATCATAAACTTAGTTTTAGTTTTTAATTTTTTTCATTCTTGAAAAGACGGTGATTAGATCAGAGAAGACTCTTATCTAGATGTCCTTTTGAAGAATGCAATTCTCTCACTAACTTTTATTTTTTGGGGGGATTATAAAATGCCAAAAATAATATGCACTTCATATCGAGCCCAACTAGCATGCTCTCTATTCTAGAGCAAGCTTTAGTGAACACGAATCACTCGTATCCATCGTCCTACAGGACCTTCACCGCTGGGCATTATGGGAGCTCCCATCTCCCAATTATGTCAAACTAGACATAGATAGATCATTCGCACGATCCAAGAAAGAAGGGGTGCAGGCTATATAGCCTGTACTAATACTGGTACCTTTTTTCGAGTGCTTCACATAGAAGATTATCCTCAGCAATGAAGGTTGAAGCATGATCTATTTTATCTAGGATCAATATGTGTAGGCAATGGAAAAAATCACACATCTGGTTATAGTGTGACTCGTTAATCTTAGAGCATGCTTTTCGTCAAGAAGCATCTACTCCCTGGACTATCAAGAGTATTATTCATGTTTACCAGCATGCAAATGCTACCATAGATTATTTAGCTTTTTGTGATAGAACATCTCCTATAGATATTTTGGGGGATAGTATCTCACTTGTGACTCTGAAATATTTCTTTTATCAAGACAATGCTAATTTAATTTAATTAATATAATTATCCTTTTAAAAATACAATATCAATATATAATATATGTACAACATATTCTTAGTAAAAGGTTGGGACGTGTTTTTATTATTTGACAGATTTTTAAGTTCAAACTGGGCATTTTTAAGACTTTGTATCTCTTATTTCTAAATTTAATTTTATTATCAAACTAAACAAATTAGAAATTGGTCATAAATAGACGCAACACGTGTTTTAGAGTTATTATTGCGTTACTCTTTTTGTGCCGCTCGTCCTAAAAATGACGTATAACGGTATAAGATAGCGTGTGTAATGTATGAATCAAGTTATAGCAATACTTAAGATATTTATTAGATATAATTAATAATAATGATAACAAACTATTAGTGTATTGAAATTTAGTATAAATTATATTTTAAAATCACATTACTAATTACTATTTATATCATAATATTATTCTTTATACTATATAATTATTTTGTTGTCTGACGTTGCTTTATTGATTTATAAATCAAAATTCTTTGATTCAGAAACAATATTCGACAATGAATCGATACAATTAAATTATATTATATTTATTACAAAATAAAAAATACACTATTCCCATTTAGAATATATATATAAGAAATAAACCTATTTAATTATTATTTATGACATTTTTAGTAATTTTAAATTGATCGACTAATACATTTGTCAAATTGTATTATTTAAATAAAATCTAATCATTAATTGTTATGCTGAATAGTTATTCAATACTAATTATTCAAATTGCCAGTATTACTAAATAAAGTTATTGCCTTTTACACCAATGCATGGGTTTGCCCTTATTTTAAGTGAAGTTCGGTTTATATCATTATTTCATTGTAAAATAAGTCATAGGAAAAAGATTATGATAATTTTTTATTGAGGAACTTTTTTTAGGAAAATTATGGTTTGTTATATAACAAAGAATAATTAAAATTATCTATTAATATTATATAAAACATAAGGGACAAAAAATGGGTGGAAATATATTTTTTTGTATTTCATACGGAAAAATTTTCTCCAACTTTTTTCTCTGCACAATTGTCAACACTTGATCGGAAATTTTCTAGTGCCAAATACAGAAAAAGTTCTTTATATTTAAATATATCGTTACAAGAGGAGTTAATCTTTGAATGTAAAAGTGAAAATTAATTATTCATGTTGGCAGCATATAATCTGCGTGATGTTTCATAGTAAAAGAGCAGAGAAAAGATGCTTGCGGAGGTATGTTTGGACAGGTAAGGGAAGGGGAGAGAGAGAGGAGAGTGAAATATTTTTTAGTTAATTGAAAAAGTGTAGGAGATTATTTTTTAATATTTTATTAAAATAAAGATAATTTTTATGTCTTTCCCTCAATCCAAACTTGTCGTGGGGTTGTTAAAAATTTAGCTTAAACACATATATCCATCATCCTTGAGCTTTTACTTGCCATGCCAAAAAAATAACAAACGATTAAAGTATAAAATAGATTTGACCATGATTAAAAATAAAATTTTCGATCACACTGCTAAGAATTTATTGCTTTTTATTTTACTTTCCAAAGGTTACTTCACCACATGTAAAATTACGTAGGCGATTATTAAATGCTCGTAACTTGTTTCGTCATGGGCCAAGCTCACTATACTTGATGAGCCACAAAGTAAAGGAAGATGAATGAAGGCCTGTCATAGTCCAACTAAAGCTCATATTTAAAATTAAATTTGGGAAAATAAAACTTATCCATTACCTAAAATGCCTATAGCTTTGACAAGTTTTTCGAGAAAGGAAAAATAAAATAGCAAAGACCGAGGATATATCTTTATAATAAATAAATTTTAATTTCTTAATTTATACGTTAAAAGTATATATCTTTCTTTTTTGGAAAAGTGCTTAATTCAACTATTAGAAATTAAAGACTCCGAGTACAAAAGTCTAAGGAGTCCCGGAGAAGGGTAGTACTCTCAAAAAGTATCGCTATGAGGTTGCCTATCAAAGGAAACCAAAAAATCCGCAACAATATTTGCATTGTGGTTAATATGTATACATTTGGAATTGGAAGAAATAGTAGCTCATATGTCTTCAAAAATATTTCACACACGCCATGGTGCAATGCTCTTTTGATTGACTATTTCTACTGCTTGTCCATAATCTGATTGCATAAGCAGGTTGTTGATTTCCCTTTGCCGACACTGGAGAAGACCTTGTCGGATGCCCTAAGCTTCAGCCTCAAGAGTCGAGTGCAAACTGTGATGCAATGCCCTTGGAAAGACAAAGGCTGCATTAGTAGATCTAGTTACATAACTTGCACCCCAGTCTCATTAGGACCTGTAAATGAACCATCAGAGTTCATTATAAACCATGTATGACAAGGAGGCTCCAATTGAGTCATTGTGCGATTCAATGGGGAAGGTGAGGAACCTTCATAATTGTTTCAACTCATGTCAGCTAGCCATAACCCCAGCCCAAATCACAGTTCGGGTTGCATGACTGGAGCGGAAGTGGACATCATTTCTGACTTTCCATAACCCCCAAAGAGAGAAGGCGAAAAGGGTTAAAACTAATAGGCGAGAATCAACCTCTAAATTACAATCCTCCAGAATCCAATCCCCCTCAGCACAGGTATTCATGAAAGAAAATTGAAAATGTGTATTTACCTAGAAAAGATTCCAGACCTGAGCAGAGAAAGGACATTCAAAAAATATATGCTTGTTTGTTTCTAGAGCAACACCACATAAGGAACAATTGGAATTGATAGAAGAAATGAATCTAGATAGCAGATCATTTGTTGGCAGCCTATTGTGTGATAGCTTCCAAAGAAAATTTTAAATTTTTGGTGGAATCTTAATGCTTGAGATTACTCTCCAGTCATGCCATATTGTCGATTGTGGTGGTTTCAGGGGTCTTCTTATAAAGTTATAGACAAATTTTGCCTTACGGGAACCAGAAGAATCTAGCATCCAAATCCACAGATCATCATAGGGAAACATAGACAAATTAATTGAAATAATTTTCTTTACTAGACAAGGAGCAAAGCAGTCCATAAGTGTATTAAGTTTCCATTTAGATTGATCTATCAAGTCAGCAACTGAAATAAAAGATACTTGGGATGACACATTTATAAAAATAGGTTTGAGACAAGGGCATATTAAAAATCCATGGATCAATATAAACATGTGTAAGCTTCCCATTACCAATTTGCTTCCTTAATCCTGCCCTAATAATGTTCTTGGCCTACTGTAATAATCTCCAACTCCATGCAGTCTTAGATAAATCAGAGGAAGAGCAGACCAGGGGTGAGGGGATCCATATTTGCTAAGAACTAAGGACACAAAAGGATTTTGATGTTGGTTTAAAACAGCAAGAACCCTTTTAACCAGTAATGCAGTCCTAATATGATGCAACCTTCTTATCCCCAGACCCCCATCCTGGCGGGCCAATTGAACAATGTGCCACCCTATAAGGTGCAAGCCCTGCTTACTCCAAGAAGACTACAAAAAACCCCTTGAAATTTTTTCTAGGGATTCAATAAAGCCATATGAAATATGTATGGAGCTTAGGGAATAATTTGGTATAGAGTTCAAGGTAGATCTGATCAATATTATTTTCCTTACCTGTGTTAAAGATTTCATTTTCCAACCTGCCAATATGCCTTGTACCTTTTCAGCTATATGCATGAGTGAGTTCTTAGTTAGGAATTTAAATGAGATAGGGCCCCCAAGGTACATGAAAGGAAATGACCCAATTTCAATGTTAAGAATAGTTTTAATTGTCAATTTTCTTTTCCTACAAAATTTAGGCGGCAAGTAAACAACAGACTTATTTTTTTGGATTAATCTTTTGGTTGGTTAAAGCAAAATATTGGTCAAAAATATCTTTTAATCTTTTGCATTTAAGAGAGGTAGCTGCAATACATATTAGCAAATCATCAGCATAGAACAATGACTTATGGTATGGGCCCTAGACCTAAAAGGTAATATTCCTAGTTCTACCTCCTGATTTATAAAGAGGAGAAGACTTGAGAAATTAGTATGAAAAGGTATGGAGAGAGTGGGTCACCCTACCTAATGCCTCTATTACTTTTAAAATAAGGTGACAAGGATCCATTAATAGAGCATGTGAAGACTGGAGATTGTATACAAGATTTCACCCACTTGATATAAGTAACAAGAAAGTTCATGATGGTTAACACATTAATAATAGCTTCCTAGGAGATCATATCAAATGCTTTCTCCATGTCAGCCTTTAGAATGAGATATTTCATTTTTCCTTTACTCATGGAGTGAGCTATTTTTTGTGCTAAAAAGATGTTATACTGAATAAATCTATTCGCTACAAATACAATTTGAGAATTGTCTATCAATCCTGGTAGTGCGGGCCTTAACCTATTAGCTAGGATCTTTGCAATAGCTCTATAACAAACATTACATAATGATATAGGTCTATAGTTAGTTACCAGCCAAGATGAAAAAAAATATAATCTACTTAATTATGTCAGGTCCTAGAGTATCCCAACAGTTTTTAAAAAACTCACAAGTGAAGCCATCAGATCTTGGAGCTTTACTTGGATCCATATTCCAAAAAACATCATTCACTTCCTGTGGTGTAATAGGTGCAGTTAATTTTCTTATCATGAATCATCTAAGGAAGGAAGGGAAGGCCAGTGAGCTAGTGGAATGTGAATTTAAGGGACAAGGGCCCACATGGAACTGTAATGTCTAACAAAGAGATCTTGGATATCTTTCTCCTTAGTTAATATATTGCCCTCAGCATCTTTAATTTTATTTATGCAATTTCTTCTGTGTCTAATGATTGTGCTTAAATGAAAAAAAAATAGTGTTCTTATCTTCATCTTTAAGCCAATTTACTCAGGATTTAGACCAACACTTGATACTAATTTGTCTTAAGTAAGCTGCATGTAAGTTGTATAGGCCTCTAAGTTTTTTTAGTTCTTCATCATTTAAACCTTGCCTTTCATCCTTAAGCTCAAGTTCTGAGATACCTTGCTTAGTCATTTGAGCTCTATTTTCAAGTTTTTCTAAGTCATTCTTATTCCATCTAATTGTTTGTTCTTTAATTTTGTTTAGAGAGTCTATTACTTCTAATTTGTCCCCTTGATTCTCCAGACATTTTGAACAATGGATTTGGGCTCACTCAAACCAGAGATGTTCATATTTGAAGGGTCTGCTCTTATGGCTATTGATATTGGTGATGAGGAGAAGTGGTGAATGATTTTAAGTGCCTCTATAGTTCCAAACTAGGACATTTATCATGATCAATCTGAATAAAGATGTTTGATCTTGTCGCTGCAGCGCATTCCCCCTACAAAGGAGAGGCATATTGGTTAGAAATGAGATTTTGTAAAGAATCCTTACCTTATTTTATTTCTGTTGTTCTTCCTTTTTGCGCTGATTGAAGGCGGCGAAGGTGAGAAGCGTTCGGTAGCTCTTCTATTGTGTCTCAATCCTTCACGAGGCTCAGGAATAAGATCATCATCTATATCTATTTCCTCTAGCTCCTCTTCATTTGATGAGACAACCGGCTCCATCAGCCGTGGAGCTTGAAACCTATCTAAAACTTGAGCCACCAGTTGTGAGTACCCTTCTGCTGGCTGCTCTTGCGAGGATTTACTACCTTTAGAAGATGAGGGGGGCTTCATCGGAGTAGTCGCTGAAGCCCTAGCATAAAATTTTAGAGAAGGAAAGGATATATGCTCTGTAACGGGAGAGAGGCAAATCGTCTGATCCGGAGATGTCTTGTAAGAAAGGCCACGTGGAGTGATCATAGACGCCTCGGATGTAACGAGCATGTGACCCTCCTCGAGTTGTGCATGGGTAGGTATTCTTGGAGACCGACCGCTCCCACTCACGCAACCCACATAAGAAGTGATCTTTGTTGGGGGTAACGGGTCCGGAGATGAATGGTCAAGATGTGGATCTGCTTGAGTTAGATGGGAGTCTGAATGGCCCTGATCGTTCAACTTTAGGGTTTCAAACTGGTTACCACTAATCGGCTTGGGTCTCCATGCGGGGTGGTGAACCGGATGGGCCTCGATGCGGCGGTCCACCTCATGCGGGTTCCCGACGCGGTCATCCTTATGAGTAGCCGCCGCCAGAAGCCTACGTCGCGGGTAGAAAAACGCAACCAAGGCCCATAGTGCAGGGCTCTCCCCTCTCCCCCTGGAACTGCACCCTCAACCCCCCGCTTTTCCGAACATTGATCTACCAGATGACCTATATGCCCACAATTGAAATAGAAAAGGGGAAGTCTCTCATACGTAACTTGATGAAAATAACGAGAACCATCCGACAATTGTATCCAAGTTTCATGCATGTTTGAGAGGAGCAGCTAGGTCTAATTCCACACATACCCTGGCATAACGTAGTTTTTCCCCTTTAGTAGTGTATTCATCTAATTTAAGGGGTGATCAAAAAATGGAAGCGATTCAATTTTAAGATAGTATTAGGATTACCAAGCTAAAAAACGAGACCAGGAAGTTGAAGCCATACTAGAGCAGTGGAAAGGTGTTCATCTAAGGGACGAAAAAATGATTTAGCCTGAGAAAAGTTTAGAAGATTATTTTCATAGCTCCAAGGATTTTTTTGTCAGAATGTTTAACTTGTCCATGGTGTTATAGAACTTAAAAGGCAGATAATAGTTACCTAGCTCCACGATCTTAAGGGGAGAAGTCAGTTCCTAGAGCTCCGGCAAAGCTGATCTGAGCCTTCCGACCGCCGCTTCATTTCCCATTAAACGGCCCATCAAGCAGCTCTGTAGTTCCTCCATTCTTTGGGCAATCTCGTCCTTTTTGAAAGTAACATCATCCTTGGATGCATCTTGAATGGCTTGCAGCCTTTGTTTTGATATCTGTTGAGGCATTGTTGGAATGTTGCGAGATCTAGCGATATCCGATCAGCTTTGCCCCCTTACAAAAGGAGCGAGGAGAAGGGGAGGAAGAGATTGAGAGGTTGAAGGCAGAAGGGGGGATGGGAGAAGGACGAGAGGAGATTGAGCAGAAGAGGGGGCGAGATTAGAGCATGAGAGTGGGGGGGGAGAGGAGGTCGAGTGGTTTCGGCTCCATAATTGTTGTTGTTTTCACTTAATCCTCACACACTCTCCCTCACTATTCTATAATGATTTTACAGAATTCACACACACTCAAACAGTTTTTTGTTTGAAGAAAATAGAGAGAACAAAATTGATGCAATGAACAACATTATTTCTGATATTTCCATTGAACATCAAGTACAACACAGAAAGTAACTAACACTAATAAGTTTAACTGACTAACTCTAACTGACCACTAACATAAAAAATTGTTTAATGTACCTCTATGATAATTCATAATTGTTTTTACAGAAAAAAAACTAAATAAATATAAATATATGTAACATAAATATAACACATCAAGTTCTAATACATAATCTAACAATAACAAGGTGCACTATTAAAAGTATATATCAATGTATTACAACTTTCTTCTTTTCCATGGTTCCATTGGCCTGAGAAATTAGGTGGCAAGTCTAGAGACATGCACATGGAAACACATGGAGCCATATAAAAAGGACTAATTTGGATAAATATTAATCCAGATCTACCTCCCTGTTGTTTTTACAAGTTCAGAAATATATTTTGGTTGCAGAAGTAGTTCTTATTCATACATGATCCAAAAATTAGTTTTCAATATGTTATATGCACAATTAAGGATAGATATAAGTTTAATTTTCCATATCTTATATGCACAATTAAAGACAGATATGGGTTTAGTGAGTGTCAAATACTTTCTATATCAAGTTTGTGTCAAGTATTTCTTTGTTCTTTTCTTTTTTATATTTCGTTAGTAATTATTTAAAAAGTGTTTGATGATACTAAAAAATTGATAAAAATTATCGATAATAGTTATATTTGTCATTTTTAATTTTTGCGAATTCCTAGATAATTTTAATCTTCATGATGAATATAACTACTTTTTGTTAATTGCCATGTTACAACTTCATTTCTTAAACATAATCAAGAGATACCTAAGTTACAACTAATGAAATGTATAGAGAAAAAATATGAAAAATAATAAGTATGACCGATTGACACACGCTTAATACTACCATGCTTGCCACACTGGTTAAACTCGAAAGATATATGATTTGCAATATAATAACCGTGAATCATGAAATTGCAATCAATGTCTGAATCCCTTACTCGTGGAACATTGATGAACACTTGGCAGAAATCTTGACTGATGAAACTAAGGTCCTCTCAGTCGTATTCAGATGAATGGTAAGTAAGCAATTAGAAGCAAAGTTCAATAAACAAATAGCTGTCCCTTGCAATTATTGTACTTCCAATCTTTCAGTCCTATCACACATATTAGGACAAAATACAACTCGAAAAGATTCTGAAAGCTAAAGATTCACCACTCTTGCTGTATATCTGATCCTTACACATGCATGCATTTTGGTTTCAAGCATCCAAGTTATGCCATGTTCACCAAACAACAATTGTGAAATCAATGAAACGTTTTGACCCAGTGATCTGAACTCTGAAATGAAGTCATACCAGGCACCCTCTCTATGTCCCAAATGTCTCATCAGCCAAATTATTGATCATCTTTTACAGATCCAACATATTCAATGGAAAGATACAAATGCTCTGAAAAAAAAGATAATATAGAGTAGATAAACATTTTCTTGCCTATTTGATAGCTTCTGAGTCTATGATCTAAGTAGATCTAATCAGCAGATCCTGGATCAGATGCTCTGGATCTGAATCAGGAAGCATCCAAATCTTTTGGGTCTTATGCAGTGTCTGATGCAACTGCCATTGCATGATCTTGTCTTCCCACTTGAAAGCAGTAGGAACCATACAGAATAAACATTAGCCAGTGTGAGCTCTGATCCTGAACAAATACTTTAAGCATTGTTTTCTTAAACATTTGTGTTGATTGGTTTAATGAGGCGGCACAGGAGCAGTCAAAAGATCTGGGAAAAGGTGGTGAATGAAGCACTGCACAATCTGTAATGTTTTATTGTCTTTTCTCTCTCCAATTATTAACAAGGACAGAAGCTGCATAAAAGAGGTCCCCAGCTACCAGTTACCACAGAAGCAGCTGCATCAAGGGCAATGGTTTAAGAACAAGAAGACAGAGGCTATCAACTCATGATCTAATATTCTATGCATGACTTTTGCATATTTCTGACGAAAATAAAAGAAATGAATGCAGATTTTTACACTCCTTCATGCTTCTCATATTAAAGGCTACCAATGACACAATGAACTCAGATCTGAATCTCCACATTGAATACTTTGGAAAGGATGGTGATCAGATAAAGAGCAAGTTTTTTTTTCCTTTCTAACATGAAGATATGTATCAGCCTAATAGACACAAGTGCAGCTTGAGAAATTGAATTTCCTAGATATAATCATATAAAGAAAATGATACATTTTTATATTTAATCTTATAGAACTCTTGTTTTATCAGATTACCGAATTCGATTATATATCTTAATTCAGAGGAGGGAGGCATTAATAGTAATACATTTTGATTTTTGCAGGCACAAGAAGTAGATACCCATCAACTTGAATGAACATGAAACGAACATGGACATGGACATGAACAGTAGAACTAAACATAGCAAAAGCACCAACAAACCACAGCTGAAGCGCATAATTATAAAGAATAAAATCCTAATATGTACACCACGTTTGGGCCCCCATATTGGTCCATAGGGCCCACAGTTCAGGCGGTCATGGGCTGGGAGTCAAGAGTGGAAGCCCACACGATGTCCTGGAGCGCCGGCCGGAGCTCGTCGGAGCAGAAGCTCCGGTACTCGAGCGAGTCGCCGGCGTCCTTCTTCACCTCGACCACCAGCACCGAAGGAGCCACTGCGAAGATTTCCGCCTCCACCGCCAGCCGCCGCCCGGTCTTCTTCTTCCTGTCCTCCTCCTCCAGCCTCACGCCGGCCGTGCCGCTCTTCGTCACCCGGAACCGCCGGCCGGCGCGCGCTGCCACCTCCTCAAGCCGCGCCACCACTCCCTCCGCCGTCTCCCTCGTCGCGAACCGCATCCTCCCTTCGCTCTCCCTCTTCTCCTTCTCGAACAGCGTTGACAGGTCGAAACCCGCCGACAGCGAGATCAAGTGGAACGCGTTAAGCGTCTCTGGTTCCTCCTTTGCATTCTTCTTCGGCTCCTCTGCGGCCATTGGGGTGCGTGCTTGTGCTGCTACTGCTACGGATCTCGGCACTGACGTCTTCTTGTACCAGGGCATGTCCAT